>JAVTVY010015097.1:0-68058 GCA_036873755.1 Hanleya hanleyi | reverse complement strand
TGGTGGTGGGATAGAAGATGAGATGTTGTTCGGGTTGGAAGTGAGAATCTGTCCTTGTCGACAGGTGCAAGTGCAACAGGTCTTGCACAAATTTTCATAAGAATGCGAAAGTGTGATTTTGGTGTATGCAGATGCAGAAGTTAGCCGTGACTTAGATCATCGCTTTGAAATATTTGCATCTAATACCGCTCAAGCCGGTGCTAGGTGTCGTGTGGTCATGTCATTCAACATGTCCACATGAACATCACCAATAAAAGCCTGGCTGGGATACACATCACGAACGGGATCACATTGTGACGATTTTATAAATATGCAGTCAGTATATTTGTCTGTGGGATCATATGACTTCTTGTCAGTACTCCGGCATCGTTTCCAGCCACCCTTTTAATGTCGCGTTTAATCGAATTTGGACTAATTTTAGATGATACAAGCTTTGATACAAACTTTTACTACTCTCGTGGAATCCAATGAATTTTTCATAGAAACTGGTAGCACGTTGGTCAATTCAAATTTTCATAAAGAAGTTGTGTATTGTCGTTGGCTTGTGAAGTAAACTGGAAGATTATCCAACCTTTCATTTTAGGCAACCAATCGTAAAATATAAAGTGCTTATTTGCAAGGTGTCTATTGCTGTGTGTCGAAATGTATCGTTGCAGCCTGGAACTGTATCGATCTACACTTGTGCCGACAATAATATTAAGGTTACCAATGGTTTATCAATATACACGGAGGATTCATTTATCACCATATAGCCTGAACAGAAAGCGGGTCAAGCGAGTCGTGTCGTGATTCGGTCCCTCGATATTATAGACCAGACCGGCCGCGGGATAATCTGGTTTTAGCAATTTGAGCGGACATTTTCAGAGATTTATGCGGTCTTATTGCGAACTACACGCGATGCATATCTGCGGGAAAACGGACACATATTCCCGTTATCAGGGTTGAAGTGGCCGAGTCAGGGCAAGTTATTTAATCACAGTGGACAGCAGATGGTTATTAGTACGGCCTGTTTGCGTGTACTGTATCATTAAAAGTTATGGCGAATTTTCATTCCAATTAATGTATAGTCGGATAAATCCATCTTCGGACACAGAGAACCTTGCCAACGCGCCACTCGATATTAAGGAGAAACCCCGTACCGGTGGACCACAGCTGTAACGATAAGTTTTATATGGCTGTATTTGATGTCGCGCTCTGCACTGATTTTCCAAACCTGATAATGTCATCAACCATGATACTGATTTAACAACAGGAATATCACGTTGTGTAGCTGGTATCCTCGTGATAATTGAAAACTGATGACCACTTCTCTCTTTGAGGGAAGGGGCAGGTGTGTGGGTTTATTCCAAATCTGTATTGATCTGGGCCGTAATAGATTCAGGCGAAAACGGTTTGCTATCTATGGAGAGTTATTTATGTATAGATTTGATGCCTTGTCTGAGCAGGTCGTCTGAAAAAGAAATACTTAAATGGCTACATGGCATCAATTCTATATAGCAAGCGTCAGATCCGACATCGTCCATAAATTAAAGAACTTCCGCCTCAGTAATCGAAAGAGCTATTTTGTATGAAAGTTAGCCCCAATTCCCCAATGTTTACGAAATAAAAATGATAAAAACAGAAGATGACTTCCTATAAGATAGATGGTTTCCTTCATGGCTCACATCGATTTTGTTCAAGACCTTGAACCAACATCGAACTGAGGAAAAAATGACTGACTTGTACATATTCCGATAGGGTATACTGAGTTTTATTTGTTGCAATATTTGTGGATGTGATATAAATGCTTTCCCTCATGTATGGTATCATTGCGTGGGTGGCGTGACGGACGAGACGGTCGTCTGTTGTTGTTGTTGCTCAACCGTGTGGTTTCCAGGTGTGAAAATGAATAGGAACTAAACGTCGTGATTATGTGACGTCTAGCACTGTAATATCACTTGTCTTTATTGCACCATGTAAGCGTTCTGTCTGTGTCTTGTGTGCTATCCTGAGTCTTTTATGGGGTGGATGGAGGGTGTCTGGTTCCATGCTGCTTCAAAAGACGAACGCAACTTGGCTGAGTGGTGCTTAGTTGGTTCGTCGCGATATAGCTGAAATATTGTTGAAAGCGACGTTAAATTCTATTCACTCACTCACTCACTATTTTATACAGTACACCCCACTCGCACTGATCAATGGGAAAAAACTGTTCTTTAGGTTTCGCGTTTTCTGGCTCAAGGCTTGTAGCATTGCCAAACATGACCGTCTCTGGACAATGCTGCCTTCGTGTGTACACCGGACCTGGTCAAATATTGAACTATCGTCTGCGTGTGTGTCAACATGACATACAATAATAGACACAATACTGACTACATTCCTGCAGTATCATTATTGATTCTACATCTCGATACACTGACTGTTGGTGATTGATAAAATCAGAATATCTATATTGACTTACATATTCGTCTGCGTCCCAAGGAGTTACGCCAATACTCTCACAAATCAATAATAGCAGGCGTCAGATATGACATATATACTGATCAGCGATACGGATTTGATATTTTTGGAACATCATGATGTCTTGCCGGCATCATTGAAAACCGTTGACCTCTTCTCTCTTGCAGGAAACAAGCCTATGTTTATGTATACTATGATTGTCTTTTTGAATTTGGTGCTGATACTGTTATATGGAATATGGAATAGGTCTTTGGATTATGGACGACGGCTGAATTATGAATGACGGACTAGATGCTTGTAATTCAATATTCAGCTGTCGTCCATAAAATAATTTCAGCGTCAATAATCGGAAGACCTATTCCGTATGACAGTTAGCATCAATTACAAATGTGTATGAAATAGAATAATAAAACACAACGTGCTTTTCTGCAATAGAGAGGCGGCCAACAGTTTTCAATGACGTCAGCAAGACATGGTGATATTCTATACTTGAAATCCTAATCATATGACTTATATACAAATCATCAACTTCAGGCAGTCATCTGTGAACGAATGAGGCTGACAGAATTTTGTGTGAAGATCATTTTGAAATTGCTCGACTACAAATCTTGGAAAAAAGTGCTAACTGAATAACATTAGAGAAGTAGTTCAGCTTTGGTACCTGTAGAATATGGCGATATTCAGTTTTGTTGACATTTGATGCTGACGTAGATTGCAGAATCTTGAACAAATATACTCCAGAGTGTAATTTAGAAGGAATTTGTCCTCGATCAATCTTCTTTTTTCATTTCTTTGGTTACCGGTAATTATTTTTCTTTGGATATATTCAGAACCTGGTCAGAAATTACTATATACTATATCTTTCTCGTCAGTCGTATATTCGTTTTCTCATTGATTAAACCGGTTGAATTGATAAACTGCAATTACTCTAGGATAATTTTTTCCCCTACGTGACATTTCAGATCTCCATGACAACGATCAGGTGGATCCTTGGCATGGGAAGTTGATGTGCCAAGTAGAAAAAAATTAACCCCGAAGTAATTTGCAGGTTATCTCGCGGAAGAGGCTTTACATCATTAATGACATTAAGAACATGCGGAAAACACCGGATGTTTGGATTTGAAGTATTTATGAGCAGATAGTCTCCAAATAAATACATGACATCCGGACTGATTCGGTTTGGTTTACATTGATTTCGTTCGACCTCGATTACATATGAAAATATTTTATATGAAAATGGCAACATTACGTTATGGCGGAAGGGACGAGAGGATCTTCCGTTCTTGTTACGTATTTAACATATCATTTGTCGAATTAAAATACACATCTTCAATGTCTGGTTCCACATTCCACATTATGAAAATAACCACTGTTAGCTAATGTGTTCTGACATTGGGAACGTATTTGTGTATGGACAATGGCTGCCCTCGCGCGTTCACCAGACCTGAGCAAATATTGAACTATCGTCTGTGTGCTTGCCTGTGTGTCAACACCCGTACCACAAAGTTTTCCTTGTCCAGTATTCATATGTATCCTTATGAACGACTAACCACTATTTTCTGCAAATTCTCCAATTGCCCAGGTTCTCATATCGTGTGTAGGGGTAACCAGTTTTAGTTGCTGCACTGTCAATGAAAGTGTTCAAATCCTGAACACTGAATTGCACACTAGTTTGTAACACCTTTCAAACATGTAAAAGTGTTCAAGTACGAAAACCAGTATGCAAAGAGATTTACTTAAAATATGTCACTGAAGTGTTATCAAGCTCATCAAATAGATCGTCCTCAATAAACACAACGAAATAGGTTGTCCACAATATCGCCGAGTGCTGAATATTGGAACTCTGAAAAATTAGTGTTCATTCTGAAGTGTGTACTTTTGAACACTTTTACGCATAATAGAACACTGTTACATGTTCATGCGGACGCTAGTGTTCCAAAAGTGTTACAGAATATGTGTTCATTTGCGAACATTGGTGTTCAAACATGATGATCATTTCTGAACACGCGTGTTCATACCTGTTCTCTAGTGTTCGGATATGAACGTTAAGTGTTCAGTTTTTAACACGACATGGTGTCCTGATTTGGACATCAATATGAACGTTAGTGTTCAGTGCCGTCCAACCCCATATTTCGATTGTTGAGATACTTAGCGTTGTCGAATTTTTGGTACCTTTTTCTTTTCATTATTGTTCAAAATGGACCAGTTGATTAATTTCACATCATTATTTCAACTTATTCCAGCAACCGCTAAAATTAGTCAGGGATGAACGCTTTTACGCGTTCAATAAGTGTTACAGATTTTTTCTGACAGTGTGGCAGCACTCGGTCATATCCGTTTATACTCGAAGATAGAATGATATCGCTGCCTTTCACAACCGAGAACTACAAAGAAAATCTTAGCACATTTCTAATAAATCCTTGTATTAGGTCTGCTTCTTGTGCTTGTTATTGTAATCCACATATTCAGTATTCCAAAGGCTCTCTCGAGGTTCTCTCTATCACTCACCGACAACGATATTGCAGTGCTCTTGCGCAGCTCCTTTCTTGGACTTCCTTCTTACTTTTCTAAGACGACTTGTACACATAAACAGTTATTTCTCACCTTGATTGGTGTTCATGTTATTTCTAGGACCAGTTGAAATATTTCGCAATACACACAGAGTAGTTGTAAAATTGTCACGGTAAACTTGGTCGTGTGTACCAGACTGACAGACTGCACTGACTACATTCCTTCAGTATGAATATTGATTTTATACCTGAATAAACTGGCTGTGATTGATAATATGAATACTGAAATTGACGTACATATTTGTCAGCGTCACATGAGATGTCACAGTGATACGCCAATGCCAATACTCTCACAAATCAATCAGATCAAAACTTCGTACGATTCACCAAAGCGATCAGCTGAGAATCAAGCATACGGATAGAATGTTGTGTGAAGTCATTTCGAAATTGTTCATTGCAGAAACTTGGGAAAAAAAGCTGACTCATTGATATCTGAAAACTTGTTGAGCTATATCATGAAAGATGTTGGCGATATTCAGTTTCGTTGACAGCTGATGTGGATATAGATTACGTAGAATCTTTGACACATATAATCAGGATTTAAATTGAGATCGATCTTCTTTTCATTTATTTAATTATTTCTCCAAGGATATGTTCAGATATACATTCACCTGATCAGGCGTTGCTATGTGGAATCTATATCTTTCTCGTCTGATGCTTCTCAATGCAAAGGCATACACATTTCTGTTTTCATTATTTACCTGCTCGTTGTCATGGAGATTTAATATGACAGGTAAACACTAAATTAATCGTGAAGTAATGGCAGTTTAACTCGCGTATTAAGGCCTGTACATCATTAATGGTATAAGGACGTGTGCGTATATGGCAAATACAGACGTCAGTCTACTGGGATTCGAAAGGAAGTCATGGTCCATATCGAAATTTCTGGTCAGTAATCTAAATACAGTAACATCTGTTCTACCAAGAAATACTATAATGTTCAAGAGATTTGACATTCAATTTCCTCTCATCAATTTATCACGCGTCAGTATGAATGAATTCAATGTTATTTCACACGGGCTTTATTTCCATGGTGGGAAACCACTTAAAACTGACCGTCATGCGGAAAAGGAAAGAAGATGACATCGATTTAAGTGTCTAGGTCAGACAGTTACTGACTAAGAAGATTGACTCGATACAACCTTGGCATTGTGCCATTCGAAACGACGGCCAGACGAACCGATATTCCATACCCTCAACATAAACTCGTAGGCTAACGTAACAACTCGATACTGTACTGTGATGAACCCATGGTCAAGCATCATGGCCTACATAACAATTGACCACTTTGATGTCTGAGCTAGACTATTGTCCTGGTGATATGTGTCGTAGTATTTGACCAAGAGACTAATATCTTGCCTTCAATTCTAGTTCTATAGGGAATACATATAGACGTCTGTAGTTATTCCAGTTCCCGTCTGCCATTTCTATCTCCAAATGAACAGCCCGATTCCATCCATTCAATTCCTTCCGTTTTTAGTTCACCTTGATTGCGACTAATTAGATTGACGGAAGTGATTTTAAAATAAATCACAAGTCGCATATTACAAAGCTGCATTAAGCTGGTATAGCAGTGCGAATAAGCCAGGCCATTCCAGGAACCACGTTCTGCCACCACTAGCATGCACCCGGGCCACGCTGTAAAAAGAGGTTAAAAATTTAACGTTTCATTTTGAGACGGTAAATATGTCACCAATTATTGAAGTGTAGTAAACATTCAGCTCAAGTTAAATCACGAACACTAGGATTAATTGTGTTTCTTTCTCTCCATGGCAATGGCAAACTCGTATTAATGAGAAAACGTCTGCCACTATATTGAAAGCATGAGACCTGCGAGATATATATTTCCAATAGTATTGGTGATAAATGGTCAGGTTTCGAATGAACCAAAAAGGAAATATTTACCCGGTAATCAAAGAAATGAACAAAAAAAAACTGATGGAGCGCAAAATTTCCTCCCAATTTCACTCCTGTGGACTTCCTTTTCCTCTGCAGAGTATATGCGTTTAATATTCTGCACAATCTTGGTCCAACATTTCTGCTGGGCAGATAACGCAGCTTTTAGGAAAACCAAGTTCCCACTCGATTGTTTACAATCATGATAGTCGAATCACTTAATTTTTAATATCCTTGAGCATTTTTTTATCCTGATATCTTCGACCAATTTTGAAATAATCTATATCCAAAATTCTATCAGCCCGATTCGTTGCAAGCTGATTGCTTTGAGGAATTGTGCGGTATGGGTCTCGCCGATTGGCGTTACCCTTCACAGTTCCTAGGCTGAAACCAATATTAGTCTTTATATTATCAATCATCAACAGCCAGAGTATTGACTCGTAAATCAATATTCCTACAGGAATGTTGCTGTATTTTCTCCTGATATTGTACAAGTGTTGACACATAAACACTATAAATTTCTACTAAGCGTACCTTCTCGAAATTTGGACTTACTATCTCCAAATTAAAAAAAAATGTATATTTTTCATCATGGCCCCTATCATCCTCTCCCAGGGTGCTTTGCGCTACGCTGCATTTACCCCTGTAGCGGTCTCGCCATTTTTTACAGGATTCTTGTAAAAACCAAGAACTGTTCTATCTGACTGTTTTACTGATCGCAAAATGTATATTTATCTCGAAATACGCCAAACGGTTATTCAATGTACTTCAAAACGACAGTTTCACACAGTTTGAAGGCAGCTTTTTGACAAATTACCCTGGCACTATATGTTGCGGAAATATATATCGGTGAGTAGCGACTGATATCAATTCGCCCAGTTAGACGGTCGCCATGTTCGTTCACTGTGGCAACAGATGACCTCGGGTCATCAACGGCACAGTACAGTCCGTGAGACCTTACAGCGCTAAATGGAGAGGGGCAAAGCAGAACGAAATGAATGCCTGGTAGAGCTTGGGCCCCTATATGCTTCCATAACCAATAAACACCGCTTACATAAGATCAGAAATCCTAACTTATCTCAGTTTTTTTTATTTGCCACTCCATCACTGTTTAAACGCTTTCACTCTCTACTTTGTATTTAGACGGGACCTATAGCCCCTGTTTCGTAAAATGGAGGTCAAAGGCAAAAGGTCAAGGTTACTCAGCCAAAACCAAGAAAGCATAAAAAGTCGCAATTTTTTATGGATACATTGAGGGGAGAAAATATGTCGTGTGCCAAAAGATCAAGATCAAATTTCAAGGTCACAGTGACCACAAATCAGACATCTTTGACAATTGCATTTTTGTGACTTGAAAGATTAGAGATCAAAGTCACTGACCCCCAAAATAAAGAATTCTTTGAAAATCGTTTCATAAAAGATACTTTATGGGAAGATAATGTGCTAAATATCAAATAGAGGTCAAAAGGTTGAGGTAATTCAGCTCGAAAAAAAAACAGGGGAATAAATAGTTAAGAATCTTGATTCTGTGCTATAACTTCAATTTAGGGATGTTGAATGTGCCAAATTCCCCAAGTCATGACAAACGGTTGGAGATGTGATCTCTCCAGTACTAGAGTGTGTATTGTGTTCTTTCCATATATACCTTAACATCAAGAGAGACGAAACACATGGGCGGAGGCTACGAATGTCCGGTGGCTAAGAGTGTCCGGGCTCCTATCTTCTAACCCAAGTAGGACAGCTTTCCCCACATTAGGGACAAGTGTCCGTCTTTAGTTACAATAGAAGAGGATATGAAAAGGGACACTAATAACCAGGACATTCTTATCCATCACACCGGATTCACTGTTTACTTTTCGCTCTATTTACTATTCAAATGATGTACCAATCTCCATACAGAGATTGAAGGTCAAGATTTTGCATGTTCATAGAACTACAATTTAATTATATTCCTACATTGCCCTGCCAGAAAATACTGGCTCGGGTGAGAATCGAATTTTCTGGCAGGGTGTTTCACAATGTAGGAATATAGAACTACAGTTGTTCCAAACTGTATACCATCTCCTCTTCAGCGTCAACCATAATCCCAGTTCTATAGTTGATTCAACGGTTAATTACTGCGTCGTGGGTTATTCACCCTATGCTGTGCCGAGAACCAGCGGATATATATTTTATGACGCAATTACGAAGATAACAGCTATATTATTGAAGGAAATGAAGCTTGTAAGGCTCGAGGATTGGATGGAGTTACGGTCATTGTCGAGTAATGCCAGCGATGATGATGATTGAATCGGTAACTCAATTTCATCCCATAGTAATCAGATTACTTCAATAAAGCACACCAGGTCATCTGCAGATTATGGAACAAGGCGAATGGACAGGATTAAATGCGCGTTAGACTGTGATGTTAAATCTATTCGATATTTTATAAGTTGGCACTATAGGCGTCAATTTGTTTTTGGAGACTAATTGGTAATTATCTTTTCTTGGATATTCAGAGCCTAGTCAGGAATTACTATGTGGAATCTATAATATATCTTTCTCGTCAGACGTAAATTCGTTTTCTCATCGATTAAACCGGTTGAATTGATAAACTGCAATTACTTCAGGATTAACTGTATTCCGTACTTGACATATCAAATATCCATGACAAGGATCAGATGGATCCTTGTGTTGGTGAGTTAATGTGGCAAGTAGAAAAAAAATTAACGCTGAAGTAATTTGTAGTTTAACTCGCGGAAGAGGCTTTACATCGTTAATGACATTATGAAAATGCGGAAAACCAGATGTTTGGATTTGATGCATATATGATCAGGTAGTCTAAAAATAAATACATATCATCCGGATTCATTCTGCTTGGTTTACATTGATTTCGTTTTCGATCTCGTTCACATATGAACCAATGACTGGGAAGGAAAAAAAGACTTGGTAGATATTATGTTTTTTTGTTAAATTTATCAGTTACATTATTCATCAATGTAGAAATGCTTTCTTCCATACATTGTAATATTACGTGATTGTGGGATGGACAAGAACGGCTTCTGTTCTTGTCCCTTCCGCCTGTTGACATACCACTTGCCGATATAATACATTACCCTTCAACAAATACATACATTTTCTGTTGTCCTGTGCGAAATATTCGGCAAGTCGGAAATGTCTCTTCGACGTGGTAAGATTACACTCACAATCTGTACTGGTGGGCGGCCCTTGTAGTGACGATACATTTGTCAGACTGATGGCGTCTGACAACCCACACATTGTAAACGCATTGGGCAAGTTTGCTTGGGAAAATCTCCCCACATCTGACTGAGAGGGTACATGTAACTGTCCTCTATTAGTGTGTGTTATGATTTTAACTGTATTTTGTCTTGTTTATTCTCTGTCTGTATATAGATTAGCGTGCCCTTAAGGCCTATAATTTAGCATTGTACATGTATAGCCTGGTATGTTTATGTTTGTATTGCCTTTAGCCCTCGTGGCATAAGTGTGCAAATAAATCTATCTACATGTCCTCAATGTCTACCCGTCCATTTCACACTGGTTGATGGAAAACTACTGTTTGAATGTGTTTTCTGGAACACAAGTTTCGCGTGTTCTGGCATTGCAAACTTCGTCCGTTCACCAAACCTGAGCAAGTATTGAACTATCGTCTGTGTGCTTGAGTGTGTGTGTTTGTGTCAACACCCGTATACAATAAAGTTTTCCTTGTCTAGTCTTCTTGTATCCTTGTAAACGACTGACCACAATGTTCTGCAAATTCTCCTATTGTCCAGTTTCGTGTGCAGGGAAACCGGTTATATTTGCTGGCAGCACTCGGTCATATTCGTTTGTATTCGAGGATCGAATCATATAACTGCCTTTCACAACCGGAAACTACAATGAAAATCTTAGCACTTGTATCATCTGCTAGAGTTTCTGATGAATCCTTGTTTTCCGTCTGCTTCTTGTGCTTGTTGTTGCAATTCCCATATTTGGTATTCCAAACGTTGTAGTCCGCCAAGCAATATCGATACGTCTCTATTCCCCCACATTTACACAGTTCACGTGGTGCAGAGACTTTGCAATACGCTTGCGCAGTGTCCGTTTTAGGCTTTCTGGCGTCTTTTCTATGACAACTTGTACACATAAGCAATTATTGCAGTGATTGGTGTTCATGTTATTTCTTGGGCCAATTGAAATTTTGCAGTATTTATCAATACACGCAGACTTGTTTATGTCGAAAATTGGAAAATTTTCAAGAAAAACTGGGTCGTGTGTCCCAGACTTAATATAAATGACGCAGAGAAGGATATATATCCACCTTCACTGGATTTAAAGGAAACTACAGATAACCCTACAGGCACATCGTATTTAGACCTATATCTCTATAAAAATGAAGCGGGCCTTCTCTCTCGTCGACTGTATGACAAAAGAGATGATTACAATTTCGACATCGTAAACTATCCCTTTCTGGACAGTAATATTCCAGTGGGACCTGCATATGGCGTATACATATCACGCCTAGTAGCATTTGCTAGATCCTGTGTTAAATGTGACGATTTTAATCAACGTCACAAAACATTGCTGCAGAAACTTATAAAACAGGACTACAACACCAAGCGCCTCCACTCAAAGTTTCTCAAATTTGGCGATACATATCGCATGCTGATAGCAAAATACGAACGTAGCGTTCAAGATCTATAGCGTTACGTTTCGTAACTTGTGTCTAATTCCGCTTAACCCGGGCTAGGGGCCGTATGAACCCACGTACTTCAAGATCCTCATGGTACTCATATGAACAGTCACAATCAAAGCGTGACTGAGATACATCATTCTTTAGATGACGACTTTACAACGAATATTATGGATTAAGAATACTGATCAGCGATACGGATTTGATATTTTTGGAACATCATGATGTCTTGCCGGCATCATTGAAAACTGTTGACCGCTTCTCTCTTGCAGGAAACAAGCCTATGTTTATGTATACTATGATTGTCTTTTTGAATTTGGTGCTGATACTGTTATATGGAATATGGAATAGGTCTTTGGATTATGGACGCGGATATTCTCTAATGGACGACGGCTGAATTATGAATGACGGACCAGACGCTTGTAATTAATAGGCAATACACTGACTGCATTCTTTCAGTATGCATATTGATTCTATATCTCAATGAACTGACAGCTGGTGATTGGTGATTGGATACTTATATTGTACATGTTCTTACGCCAAAACTCTTACAAATCAATAAGACATTTATACAATTCATAAACGTGAGGCATGCAGTCAGCTGTGAACGACTGAGGCTGACGTAATTGTGTGTGAAGATCATTTGGAAATTGTTCGATTACAGAAACTTGAAAAAAAAAATGCTGATGGTGATGTAGATTGCGCAGAATATGAAGTAGTGAAATTAAAATCGATCTGTTTCCCACTGCTTTGATTATCGTAATTATTTCTTCTAGGATATATTCAGAACCTTGTCAGCTTTTATTATGTGGAATCTATATCTTTCTCGTATGATACTTCTCAATGCAAAGGCATACACATTTATGTTTTCGTTAGTTACCTGCTCGTTGTCATGGAGATTTAATGTCATGTAAACACTCAATTAATCGTGAAGTAATGGCAGTTTAACTTCCCTGTGCATCATTAATGGTATAAGGACGTGTACGTATATGGCAAATACAGACGTTAGTCTACTGGGATTCGAAAGGAAGTCATTGTCCATATCGAAATTTCTGGTCAGTAATCTTAATACGGTATCATCTGTTCTACCAAGAAATACTATAGTGTTGATATCAAATACAAGTATCAGATCCGACATTCACCACCCATACAGCCGTCTTCCATGAATAACTTCCGCAACCATAATCGAAGACCTAGCTTAAGGTAGACCGCTGGTGTGAATAATATAGTATTTTTAAAACATGTATTTTTGCATTCATAATTATGTAATGACGAAAATCAACGAAAAATCATAGGTTCGTCTGCATCATTTTTAGCTCTATAGACAATGTTAAGTGGACTGACCCATCACCATGATCGTTATCATCAATAAACGTACCGCGGTGGTCTGCAATGGCTTACAGGGTGTATAACTTAGTCACTGTTCAAGAGATTTGACATTCAATTTCCTCTCATCAATTCATCACGCGTCAGTATGAATAAATTCAATGTTATTTCACACGGGCTTTATTTCCATGGTGGGAAACCACTTTAAACTGACCGACATGCGGAAAAGGAAAGAAGATGACATCGATTAAATGTCTAGGTCAGACAGTTACTGATTAAGAACATTGACTCGATACAACCTTGGCATTGTGCCATACGACACGACGGTCAGACAAATCGGTAATCAATTCTTTCGCCATAAGACACGTGCGCTACACAGAACGGTGTGTGGGTTAGGGTGTGTGTATGGGTGGGTGTGTGTGTGTGTGACGAAGATCAAGCATCATGGCCTACATAATAATTGACCACTTTGATGTCTTGGCGATAGACTCTTGTTTGGCCAGGAGATTAATATCTTGCCTTCTATTTTAGTTCTGGGCTATAATGAAAGTCCCAACTAGAATAAATATAAACGTTTATACTTATTCCAGTTCCCATCTGCCATGTCTATGCCCAAAGGATAGGTGATGTTTACATACGAAAAAAATCCTTTGTGTGTGATAGCAGAGAAGCCGGTTGTGTTTTTCGATCGAAAACCTGCCAAATCATATTTTCCTTCAAGGTTGCATACTCAAATATCAGCCTCGAAAAAATTGCAAGAGTACGTTGCATATAAATGGATTTATGATTTTTATATTTTTGAGGCAATTCTAATGATGATTCTGTCTTGTAACAAAAACCAATACCAATACCAATCTTGGTTCTTCAAAAAAAAATAAAGTTCTTTATATATTGTGTTAAAATATAATCTTGGTTTGAGGTGTCATATTTTCGTACAAGAGAAAATCCTACCTAGACATGCACCAAAAATACCGGAATAGGCCAGGTAGCACATTTCGGTTTACAATAAATCCATTTTTATGCATGCTGATTGGCTCTATTTACCGTCACACACAAATAATTTTTCCCCATTTTAACGCCATATATCATTTAAACAGCCAAATTCCTTCCGTTCGTATTTTTCTCTTTTCAGTTTACCTTGAATAGATTGACGGAGGTGATTTTAGAATCAATCATCAATCGCATATGACAAAGCTGCATAAGCTGGTATAGCAATGCAAATAAGCCAGATATTTCGGGTCTAGGAGTAACCATATCTAACCATGCTCTGCTACCACTAGCATGCATCCAGGTATACACTGTAAAAAAATACATGTTTAGTGTTTCAATTTGAGATAAATGTGTCACCAATTATTACAGTGTAGTAAACGAGTTTAATCGCGAAGACTAAGATTAGTCTCGTGTCTTTTTCGTCATAGCAACGATCAACTAATATTAATGAGAAAACGTTTGTCACTATATTGAAAGCATAAGACCAGCGAGATATATCTTTCAAATAGTATTGGTGATAAATGGTCAGCTTTCGAATGAACCAAAAAGAAATTACTCGGTAATCAGGGAAGCGAAAAAAAGAAAAATTGTTCGAGCTCAAATTTTTCCAACACTTTCAGAGTAGATTTGTTTAATATTTTGCGCAATCTTTGTCTGACATTCAGCTGGGAAGATAACTCAGCTTTGAAGAATACCAAGTTTCCACTCGACTGTTTGCCATCATGATAGTCGAACCACCTTTTAATATCGCTGACTCCTCAAGCATTTTTTCGTGATATCTTCGACCAATTTTAAAATAATCTATACTCAAAAATTCTATCAGCACGTTTCGTTGCCAGCTAATTGCTTTGAGGAATTGTGCGGTATGGGTCTCGCCGATTGGCGTTAACGTGGCGTATACCTTTCAAAGTTCCAAAAGGTTAAAGCCAATATTAGTGGTTATGTTATCAATCACTAACAGCCAGAGTATTGAGGTAGAATCAATATCCTTACTGCAGGAATGTTCCTGTGTTTTCGCCTATTATTGTACAACTGTTGACACATATACACGTAGTACAATGTTGGAACAGATCTGGTATGCACGAAACCTTTGTCTGTGCAATAGACGATCATGTTTGTGAAGCCTAGCCTTGAATTCCAGAAAACACAAGGAAAGCGATTTTGTTTTGCCATCATCAAGTTTTCGTGTATCCTGTTGTGGAAAATATCAGAAAGGGTACAACTGATGGCATGTAACAATGCGTATATATCCATAGCAACACCGGTGTGAAAGAAACGGTGGCCCCTCAGATGTGAGTGTCCGCTTGCTCTGATTCAACCCAGCATGGACACTGACATCTGAAAAGGATATCATTGCCCACCCCAGGCAAAACATAGGAGAGCGGACACTGGTCTTTGGGGACCAACGTTTCTTTCACATCGGAAAAACAAAATATAGCTTCTCCTCCGCGCGACATTACATATAATGAAAGATACCGATACTGAACACGGAAGAAAATCACCCTAATATCCTATCGACACCGAAAATATATATGTACACCACATTGTGTAACAAATTACAGAAGCGTCTAGTGGTCGTGGTGAGAAATACCTTTTTTTTTAATGTCGACAAAAGTTGAGATTTCGAGACACAAAGTCGTAATTGCTAGATAGTATGCTATGTCTAAATTTCGAGTTACTAAATCACAATTTCGAGATACTAAGTTGAATTTCGAGTTATTCAGTCGAAATTTCGACATATAATCAAAATTACTCGACATTTCGACATAGCATGCTACCTCGAAAAAGGGATTGGGGACGTTCATTGACCGGTTTCATTGATACTAATGATGGGCCATTTCATCGGAAGAACACAAAGATATGCTCCACGAACAAAGTGGACACTGCGTACAATGCCACAAAGACGAACGTATTTAGTGACAGCGATGCCGAAATTAAGGTCGAGGTCAAAAGTCAAGGTCACTTTAACCCCAAACAATCAAAAAATCATTATAATTTGCATTTTTGTAACTTGATACATTTAGGGTAGAAGATGTGTCGCGTACCAAAATGGATGTCAAAGTCAAAAAGTCAGGCTTGCTTTCCCAAATCCAAAAATCATTTTTTGATGAGAGAAAATGTGTCGTGTACCAAAAATGAGATCAAGGTCAAATATCATGGTCACATGATATCAAAACCAGGACATCATTGAAACTTGATTTTTGTGACTTGGTACATTAGGGCCCGGTAGAAGATGTTTTGCGTACCAAAATCGAGATCAACGTCAAAAGGTCAAGGTCACTGACCCCCAAAATAACGAAATGATTAAAAATCGCATTTTTTAGTAAAGGATACATTATGGGGAGATAATGTGTTGAATATCAAGCAGAGGTCAAAAGGTCAAGGTCACTCAGCCGAAAAGCAGGAAATAGTTAAGAATCTTGATTCGGTGCTATAACTCCAATTCAGAGATGTACGTGGTGAGCAGACTTTATCTATATAATCAAGTCATGACAAACGTTTTGGGATGGGAACTCTCCAGTGCTAGATTGTACATTTTAACATATATACCTTAATATCAATGGAGAAAAAACACCGTGTTTATTTCGAGGTCAAAGGGTCAATTGTAACTGAATTCCCAAACAAAGCGAGGCTGTGTTTTGGGAAATCTAGTAATCCCAAAATGAAAATCTATTTGTTATGCGCGAGTGTTTTGAAGCCAGTTTCTGCTCTTGTTCACCAATGTCTTGCAAATTATCAGCCGAATCTGTTCGATGTCCACTGCGTTCCACATTGGGTCTGACAGAAGTGTCTTCCTTTAGAGCAGGATTCACTGTTTACTATTCGCTTTATTCACTATTCTAATGATATACCAATATCCACACAGAGATTGATTGTCAAGATGTTGCAGGTGCATAGAAATGCAGTGGTTCCAAACTGTATACCACCTCACCCTTCAACTATAATCCCAGCTCTATAGTTGATTCGACGGTTAATTATTGTGTCGTGAGTTAGTCACACTGTACTGCGCTGAGAACCAAAGGATATATATTTTATGACGTAATTACACGGATAATAGCCATATTATGGAAGGAAATGAAGGTTGTAAGACTCGAGGATTGGATGGAGTTACGGTCATTGTCGAGTAATGCCCACCGTGATGATGATTGAATTGGTAACTCAATTTTCACCCCACAGAATTCAGATAACTTCAGTAAATACAGCACACCCGGTCATCTGCAAATTATGGAAGAGGCGAATGAACAGGATTAAATGCGCGTTAAACTTTTTAAAAGAAGTGGCAAATCTATTCGATATTTTATTGGTTGGCACTATGAGCGCCAAGTTTAATTTCGGGACTGGTCGACGTTAGGTGCTAGATCCGATGTAGAAAGGTGCCCAAGAATAGGATACTGAAGCATTTGAACAGATTACTGTAACAGGGTATAATTTCAGAATTTCTTCTTCCCCACCATTTTACATTCTTATAGAATCGAGGCATTCGTATTTTTCACCTATTCCAATATCCTACATCTATAGCGGTTAGTTTTGGTCCATATTTCTTTCCTATGTGGCTGTTGACAGAGTGAAGTGAGGAAGAAATAATCCGTTTGGTATTTTCCCAGGATGAATGCAATTTGGGCCTCAAACTATAGCCTGCATTTATATTATGAGGATATATTGGCGAGTTACGATATGAGTGAATCATAGCAAGACAGATTGAGAAATAAGAAGCGTCATAGACAGACTGTGCTAATTTGGTTGAAGTTTGACTCTTACAAATATTCTGATATTGAATGTATAACTCTACTTCCGGTTTGACTATGTCATCACGACGTCACTGGGAAGTTCCGATACATGCTTTTATTTAAGGTATCCATCGGTGAATATTTCATACCTGTAGCTATTACCTTACTCGATAAATAGGCCCACTTCGGAATGATGGCGTCATTGCGCCGTTGTTCTAAGGTATCCATTATAGCGAAGGTTCCATGCCTCTAGCCTCTACCCTTCGCGAGATATCGGCTATTTACGACTTTGTTGACGTCACTTCCGGTTTGTTCGCTATTGTTATAAAAACCACGGTATTCTCGGCAACTTACCGGCCAAATTTCGTAAACCTAGATCAACGGGGTCCAGGTCAAACTATTGTGGCGTATAAATTCTAGGGCGCTTATGTTAAGAGATAGTGCACAGTGTTCTAATCAGACCCTTAGCATTACTGATGCTTTTTCGTTACTGTTTGTTGTCTTATTTACTCATTCACTTGTATTCTTGGACTAATATTGTCTAAAAGAACAAAAACTTAAATGCAAGATTTTTAATTTTCCATCTGAATCCTTGTAACGCTCATCACACGAGCTGTATGAGGTTTCTTACTTCACAGATGTTACGCTCCTCCGATCAGCGTGGGTCCCTACGTTTCGTTGGGGCATAAGGAGAGTAAAGGATGCAGACCCGACCATGATTGCAGGATCGTACATAGCTGATATATTTTTTAAGAATGGTCGAATTTACCAGGTCTCGTTGAAACTATGTCAGTTGTCTGACATCACACATTGTAAACATTACTGCCAACCTCATGGCATTTCTGAACACATCGTCCTGAAGTAAACTAGAAATAACTCATCGATATAGAGTATCTGTTAATCGTAATTTGTGGATCGTTGGAGAACATTGCGGGTTCTCTCAATTCCTTGGAATAAGCATTGGTTTTTGCCGAAACTTCTTTGAATTCACTTGAAAAACATCGTCTTGTAATCTAATTTCTGCGCGCACCGATGATGCTGTGGCGGGGAACCAAGGCGTTAAGTAAACAGTCCACACAAGGGGAATACTCAATGGCGAACACTTATGATACAGCTCGGTCCGTGTAACGATTCAAGTAATTCTATCTTTATTCGCATAATCCAGTTCCGATCTATATCCTGAAGTATATAATTATGTCTGTGTAACAGCAGTAGAGATTTGTTCAGTCGTCCTACATCCACTCGGTTATCCTTAAGTGTTTATCGTTAGAAGTATTGCCATCGGCCAAAATTAATATCAAACTATTAGCACGCCGTGATATGATTTTGCAATACAATTATGATCCTCATAGTAGAGAAGGTAATTATTGGTGATAGAATTTGATCATGGAAACTCCTTGTCAGATGCGACATCCAGTATGTTGCCGCCGTCCATAGGCCATTTTCGCATCCATAACCGAGAGATTGTTTGGTGTAATACTATAAGCATCAAACTCTCATTCTCCCAGTTTCAGAGTTTGTAACCTCCTATATCGTCGTTGTAACATCCTCTGGCTGCACTAGGTGGAAATACGCGACGCGCATGCGCATTCAGTCTTTAGCGATTTTGATCGACACGGGCAGCGTGTATCTGCATAGGGGAGAGATGGAGAATACACACAGTACACTTTACAGAAGAATGAATAAATCAGATGCCAAATATTTCACAAGAGTACAGAGTACAGCGTCTTCTTTAGCTTTGACATCCTAAGTCCGCTTCGCTCCATTTAGTAACGGGCGATGCTGATTGGCCGAGAGACATGCGCACAAATGCTGCTCACCACAGTGCAATCAGAGGTAAACCTGTGTCTGAATCTGGGTTGTGGCACATCAGAGTGAGGAACCGGGTCATTCTCGTGAAAATAAATTCATGAAATACTTGGAAACAATTTTCTTGGAAGACATTATCAATCCCGATCTCATTTCCTGTCCAGATCTCGTTTATGATGAGAGTTGTACCTAATATGCAATTTTCCATTCTTTAGCACCTTCGGGTATTGGAACTCCCATCGTCGACCATGCAGAGGATTAACTGGAGCTCCTAATAAAAACTGACGCATAGACCTACCAATAGAATCTGAAATATCGATTAATACTCTCCACTTGATCTGGTTTGGTTTAGGTTGGGCAGACCTCATCCTATTTATTGCCTTATTGAAGTTATTTGATTTTTATGAGATAAAATTGGGTTAACATTTCCATCATCATCACCATTATTGTTACTCGGCGTTAACTGACCTCAGCTTCTATGAATTCTCGAGTAAGTCAGTCTTTATTTCCTCCCATAATCTGGCGATTAGTAACGTAATGGCGTCATAACATCTATCAGTACTGATTATGTATCCGGTATCAGGACCCCAGACAAATAACCATCTAATCCAGTTATTCTGGGATTAAATTGGTCCGGGGACACACTCGTACAAGTGATAAAGTAAAATGACTTTCCAGAGTTATTAGAATTCACTTTGCCGGGTGATAAAAAAAAATAAAAATAAACAATTTGCCCTTTGTTGCCAAATATGACAATCTATATTTATTGATAATTTATGCTATTTGATCATCACTCAAACTCCGACTTGCATAACATCAGAATAAACACGAATTTAAGGAAGATAGAGTGATGTATTCTTTCAAAAAATCACTCAGATAAGTGATTGATCCATTTTTTTCTTCGCTCTAGAGTGTAAACAAGAAAGAGTACATTGATTAATTACTTCTGCAAAAAATATACAACATGAGCAAAATATTATAATGTATAGTACACAATCACTGGTGGGGATCAATTAACTTGCTACCTCATCAATTTAATTGCCAAGGCGAGTTCCCTTGACTGGCACAGCCGGAAGAGCAAGATTTTGTTTGGTTGTTGGGTTACATACATGACGTCACGCCTTGCACTGTGTGTTGCTCTTAGTGTCGTGTTACATGTACATAAGCGAAGCTAGATTTCAGGATATTTGATAACATGTGAAGTACGATATATGACTGAAACGTCATCAGTATTAGGTCAATAGCTTAAGCCTGATTATACAATCTAGACCCCCGGCTTTCAGCTTCACAATATACATCATTACAATTCATACTTAATGTTCAATCAAAAATAACATCTATTCTGCATGATCCACTTCGATTTTTGTATCAGATCTCGATCATGTATCAATGATAGATTAATGGAAACAAAGATTTCCTCTCTCTACTAGATATTCTGATGCTATATATGTCGAGTTTATCAGTTGACTATAATCAGTTTATATAATATCGGCGTTTTTCACCTTGCCTATCTTTGGAAGAGAACAGAATATCTTCTTGCATTCAAGAATGGCGTTGCTCTATACCGCTCGTGAAATTGATCCGTTGTATTGTATATATTATATGTCGACGTTAGTATAGACGTATGCAAACCGTGTACAACATACTGCTCACGGCTAGTCGATGGAAGAGTCTTTATTGCGTTTTGTGAAAAGCGAAGCTCGCTTGTCCTGGCATTGTAAACATGGCCGTCTGTGGACAATTGATACAATGGCGCCTTCGTATATATCAGACCTGTTCAAACATTGTACAACATGTGTCAACATCCGTAGATTAAGATAAAATCATTAGCTATATCCCTTCAGTACAAATATTGATTCCATATATCAATAAATTGGCTGTTGGTCATTGCTAAAATGAATACTTATATTGGCATGTTCATCAGTCCATGGTAATGAGGAACTGTACGGTACGCCAGTTTTCTCACAAATCGATGAAATATATACATGGTACAATTCGCAAAGGCAATCGACTGGGAGCGAATCATGCTGACAGAATTGCGTATAACTGCTGAGGAAGTGGGATATCTCCGATGTGAAATTTAGAGTTTTTAATCTAATCATTTTGTTCTTATGAAATCTCTTTCTCGTCTGGGACTATATTCAACCTTCACAGAAAATCTGTGATTGACTGGATTTTCTTCCAGTTTTTTTTTAAGCCAATGAAAACGTCGCACTTCTGTTTGAAAATATGAACTGACCAATCAAGTGCTTTAAAACTGGAAGATATCCCGTGATGCAGTCTGGTTTCTATAATACTCCGTTTGTGCATACCAAAATATCATAGAAGACCATACCTTAGTTTCTTTGTAGAAACATACATAGTGGTTATGGTGGGACTCTTACCCACGTTGTTTTTTACACCAACCACTTTGACATGGCAGAGGCTCTAACTGACACGGCCACATAGCCTCCCACAAATACGAGTAGTGATTTCAAAAAAAGTCTGCTTTAACATACCTCACGGTCGAAGATGTAAGTGAGCGATCTCGGATAAAGATGAGCGATGAAGATTTTCATCAAATGCAAACTTTCCATAAAGGGGGATAATTGATATGCTTATCATGATATAGTGCCCTCTGGTGGATTATTTGATTTTCACATCCAAAGCTTCAAAACCAATATTTTTTTAACGCAGAGGCGAGGTACAGGTTGGAAAGCTCATCTTGAACTTGTTTAGGTTTTAAACACCGTCGTGTTTTGAAGTATTCTACGCCTAAATATGTTGATGTGTTCATAAATCTTATCCAGTTAGTCTTGGGGTTTGTTTGCAAACTTGAGATAATATGACCGAATATGAATACCAGATCCCAAGTAAAACCTAAACATGTTGAAACCTAAACATACGTGTTCAAAGTGTTCGGCGTTTATACGTCCAGATAAATGTTGAATTCTAATCATATAATTTGCAGTGTAACATAAAAGCAAAGCAACGTAGGCCCTACGAAGCGGATAAAATTAGACATGAAATACTAATCTGGTCGTTTAGCTGGCACTCGTGATGCACTCCTGTCACGGTCCAGGAATAAAATGGACGATATGACATTAGGATTTGGCTCCATACCGTCAATTACGATTTAGAATATGCTGCATACCGAAGGTTACATACACAAAGTCGATCCGAGCTTTGGGGCAAAAACGTGTTTTGCGGATACCGTATTGAATATTGGCCCGTCTGCCATCATTTTGAATGACACAATGCCAAGTGTTTTTATCGAGTCCGTCTTCTTAATCAGTTACTGTCCGCGTTAGACATTTAATCGATATCATATCCTTCTATATTCCCGTTTAATTCGGTCAGACGGCACGTTTAACTGATTTCTATCATGGAAATAAAGGCCGAGTGAAATAATATTGCATTTATTCGACCTACGTGTGGTGAATTGAGGGGAAGGAAATTGAATGTGGAATATTTACAACAGTTGCTATTACTCGTACTTCTAGGCCATAGCAGACCAGATATCAGTGCGTTTAGTGGCCATGCGTTACTTTCTTTTAATCCCCTTGGACAATTTTGGCCGAAGGGTTATTGTCGTCGCCAGACTCGTCCGTCTATCCCTCTGTCTGTCTGCCTGTCATCATAGATATCACATCTGTCGACGGATTAGAGCTACAGACTTTCCAAATTCATACCACACATTCAGCTGTTGATGGACCAGTGGCTATCTAAGCTGATCCATCTTGACCTATTTTCAAGGTCATATTGAACTGTAGAAGGGGTGCATTGTGGGTTGTGGGTGTCCGGTGGGTACGGATTCGTGTGGCTTCTATGCATTTTGCTGAGAAGCAACAAGAACTTGATAATGTGAAGTCTAGCACTGTGATATCACTTGTCTTTATTGCACCATGTAAGCGTCCTGTCTGTGTCTTGTGTGCTGTTCTCAGTGTTTTATAGGGTGGATGGCGGGTGGATGGTTCCATGCTGCTTCAACGATTTCTATTTTGAAGCCGCAGGAACGCAACTTAGCTGGGTGGTGCTTAGCTGGTTCGTCGCGATATGACTGAAATAATGTTGGAACGACGTTAAATCCTATCCATTCAAAGTCGTTAGCACATTTGGGCGGATTGAGGAGGAAAAAAGTGCATCACGGGATATCTTTCAGTTTTAAAATTTTCGAATGGAAATCCGCCATATTCATTGGTCTATGGAAGAAAATCAGAAGAAAATCCAGCCATCGACTTTCTGTAAAGGTTCATTGAAGAGCAACTTTGCCTGTTCATCATTATCTCAATATATCTTGAAGGATAACAAGACTGTCCAAGTCGATATATACCACATATGCTGCTAGTAAATGGCCACAATCATATTGAAGATAATCATTCTTGACCTTCTTTTTTCGAAGTTTAATTGTACGGCAAGAGTAGCCCAGTACTCTCTAGAAAGACATGAGTTTGGTGACTTTCATTCAAGATGAGTGTGTTCAACCTGCGTGGAATCAAACTTGGGTGAAATGTGAACTTTTCACACGTGAACCTGGTACAAGGTAAAATAAAGGTAGAGGTACATTACCAAAATATCTCTTTACGGGCCATTAATCTGGTAATGGGCCACCGTAAAAATCCTATAGAACTTTATCTTGACCTCAAGCATGTATATAAATAAAATTAGCTGTGAAGTTAAATACTACACTAACGTTCCGTCATTTACCTTGACTTACTGAATAGAGTAAACGGTTCAATCCGGGAAACACACGTGATGCCAAATAGCCAATCAAGATAGGAGCTTGCCAACACCGAGCAGCTAGGATTTTCTTTGATGTCTGCCCGTGTGATCTCCAAATATGGCAAATGGTGGGTGTAGTGATGTTAATTCCCTTGGAATAGCCAATCAAATTTGAATTTTAAAGAGGTCATACATTGCACTTCCCCTAATATGGACCACGGAATATTTATAGCGCTATGACATCACCAGGCCTGTATTCTGATCAGATAATGTGTTACGTTCAGCCAAGGCAACACGTGTAGTGTTAGACTTGGATAAACGAAGATGCACCAGCCGAGGAGTTTTGGGCTCTGAGCTCTATTCTCCAGGGTGGGTGAGTGAATAGAATTTAACGTCGCTTTCAACAATATTTCAGCTATATCACGACGAACCAACTAAGCACCACCCAGCCCAGTTGTGTTCCTGCTTCTTCAAAGAAGAAATCTTTGAAGCAGCATGGAACCAGACACCCTCCATCCACCCTATAAAACACTGAGGACAGCGCACAAGACACAGACAGGAGGCTTACACGGTGCAATAAAGACAAGTGATATTACAGTGCTAGACATCACATTATCAAGTTCCTGTTGCTTCTCAGCAAAATGCATTGAAGCAACAGGAACCATCCTTCTATTGAACGTTTCAACACATTTCGAGAATGAGGTCAGTCTCATGAATTTTTCAGCGACTTGGAATTTGAGTATTACATATATCAGGTCTTTATTTATGTACAAAACTAGACAAAGCTGGTTGGCCCAGGCACTCTCTGAATGAAATGGTTGCTACATTTCAGTCAATTTATAGACCTAACGCTGTAACTATGAACAGCTCCTACGTTCCCACCAAATAACGCGAGACGAAGCAGACAATCACATAGCTAAGATCAGAAGTGGATGAAAACTAGTTTTCATCCACTTCTGCTAAGATTCATAGCGTCTCCCTTCCCTCAACGTCATGCCGACGATAAATACATTTCCCTGTTGGTAACTCGAACATCTCCTGGCGCACTTATTATTACCTTTGCGCCCTATTGGACCTTCATTAACTTGAGAAAATGGGCCGCCATGAATAAAAATACAGAAATGGCCCTTCGTTCGCTGTATTAATTACAGACGTTAAAATTATCCCTATGGAGCCTCAAAATCACCTGAAATCGAGGGTCAAGAAGATGGGCATTTCCGTCAAAAGAGACCCGTGTATACAGGGGATGATGATCACAACATCGATTATGGTATTTTTATTCATGGTGGCCCATTTTCTCAAGTTAATGAAGCTCCAATAGGGCGCAAAGATAATAATAAGTGCGCCATTGAGATGTTCGAGTTACCAACAGGGAAATGTATTTGTCGTCGGCATAGCGTTGAGGGAAGGGAGACGCTATGAATCTTAGCTAGCAATCACAATGCGTTTAACACCACGCGTCGGTCCAAGCTCCCATTTAGACATGTTGCGACTACACCAGTTTACCGCCTGATATCCCGTACATCGTGAGTAACAGACGATTGGCAGACTAATTCTGTTCCAGAATCGCGAGAACACACGAGTTTCCCATAGCTCGAAGATTACTTTGCAGTCTGAGAATGATGAAGTCGACTCATTTTTCTTGTGCCATTTTCCACTGTTCATTGCACCGAACTATGCAATCGTTGCATAAGCTTCCCGTAATATCAAAGAAGTTTAGGCCGATTACCACCACCAACAATAAGTACCGGCTCTACTCTGGGGATTATAACTGTGCAAGAAAATCATATCACAGTGTGCTAATAGTTTGATATTAATTTTAGTTGACTGCAAATTATACTTGTAAGGGTAAACACTTGAGGGTATGCGACGAGGAAGTAAAAGGGCTGGATATGGATCAGAACTCCAGTCTGTCGTATAAATATAGGATTTCTTGAATCGCTACACAGACTGAACTTGATCATAAGTGCACTCGATTGGATATTCCCCATGCGTGGACTGTTTACATAACGTCTCGTCTCTCCGTCGCTGCATCAACTGTGATAACAGAAATTAGATTACTTGATGATGTTCTCCAAGTCAATTAGCAAAGAAAGTTCCTCACTGAAGAACAAGCTTACCACAAAATAAGGAGAAAAACAAAATTAACAGATAATTTATATATCGGTTTTCATAATATGT
Organism: Hanleya hanleyi; assembly: GCA_036873755.1. Lineage (NCBI taxonomy): Eukaryota > Metazoa > Mollusca > Polyplacophora > Lepidopleurida > Hanleyidae > Hanleya > Hanleya hanleyi. The sequence continues at coordinate 41,749 of JAVTVY010015097.1, read as the reverse complement.
ATTTTAGGGCTGTTTGAAGTCATGTCGCGATGCCCACGCCAAATAAATTGTTCCTGGTACTATTCCAACGCTTTCAGATATACCCATATAATTTTAATGTTGCAGTAAGAATAATTTTGTTTTGATGACAGCTCTGAAAGAGTCCTCATTCCAGTGAATTCAAAAGTTTATATTTTTGCGAAGCAATAAGCTGTGGTGGGCAATATAAAGATATGCTTGAATAGAAGATGCTCAGAAATACGGGCAAAGAACAGCCTATCATCAACAGCCACACGACGCCAATAATATTGATGTTCGTGAGAAAAAGAATGCATTTGGGGAAGTTTATATTAATAACCAATAATCAAGTTGCGATGGTGAAGTTGGAAATCAATGTATTCGTCATGGAGATACTGCTCTCCGAATGAACCTTTACAGAAACAGCCAATGAATATGCCAGATATCCATTTGAAAATTTGACTTGACCAATCAAATGTTTTAAAGCTGGAATATATCCCGTGATGCACTGGGATGTCTTTTAAACTCCATTGTCACATAGATATCCGAAAAAGTATCTACACACTGGAATGCCACTCGACACGGTCTCGGACTATAATGTAGGATATAATGTTTCGACATGCACTGATAGCAATCCACATTGGCATCCATGTTGAAAGCACAATATCACGCAGGAACTCAAGTCAGCTGTATGATTTCCGTTGCCATTGAGATCAGCTTGAGATGAAAAACCAAGACATACAGCTCAAATTTAGACGAGATTTTTCTGGAGCAGACTCAAGGGAATATCCGATTCATTTAGATGTATATGTTATCTCCTGTTAAGGAGAAAATACAACGAGGATTATGTGAGTGGACACGCATCCTATTGTATGTGCTGTTCCACACGTCCGGCGGATCAGGGTTTACATCAGAGAACTGTAAGATCCTTACACCATTAATGCACGAGGTCAGATGACTTTGACAAATTCGGCCGACCGGTCACGAATGACTCGAATGCATTCGGAAATGTAGAGCGGAAATCTACGAATGAAACCGGTGATTATCTGCCACCGGAGATTCCCGAAATGTTACGAATGCCTGGAGTCTTGCGATTGGAAACCTCTATTTGACTCCAAGCAATCTTGGTAGTGGAAAATGTTTTTATTCTGACTGATGAACGTCACATCTGAGTGCTTAAGGTCATTTGATAGACAGAAATCGTTGAAATTACCTAACACCGCTGAATATTCTCTTCACCAAAACAACCTTCTCAAACCAGATTCAGTTTCCGGTCCCTAGAGGGAGAGCTACGTCTAACATAGCCTTTGGAAATGGCATAAATGAAACCCTTTCTTGGATCAAATGGAAGATCCTGTATCCTGTTTACTCATTCCGTTAATAAGTTCCGCTTTATAGCCGAAGGTTCAAATCTCATGCAATAGGGAGAATATCAACTCGTGTATTTCACTTGGTATATGATGAGGCAAGATGCGAGAGATTGATTGTATGCCAATTCCCGAAGAGATTTCTTTTAGAAAAGACGATTGTGTCAAATTCAGAGTATTATGCCACCATTTTATCTGTGGACTCGGTTGAACACTAAATGTATTGTGGAAAAAAAGAATTGCCTTCTCTTATCGGCGGGGTTTACGGCGTCCAGAAGAGAAAATTCAACAGAATCTCAGTAAACAAATCGGTGATTTCAACAGAAAACTAAAAAAAAAATGAATCAGTCACAACTGATGAGTTGCAATGATGATAGATTGAAGCAATACTATACCAAACCGATATTGAATATCGATTATTAGCTTATCATGTCGACATTTTTAGACGTTCCTTTCAGGCAGTCTAAAGCGTTTACACACTCCTGAGTTCACCGTATGTGATTGGAGATAGACGGCAATACTGTATGTATTGCTTCGTCGAAATTAGTCGATTTTGATGAGATAAAATCCCTGAGTTAGCATTTCCATTATCATCACCGTGATCGTTACTGGACAATTACCTTGTACTTTAATGAATTCTCATGACATCCAATGCATATTCAGCGGTTCGTTTTGAGTGACAGGTTTAGGCCCATTCTTCCAATGTTAAACTGGTTAACCTCCTCTTGTCGGTGGTATATCTGAGAGTTGGAGGCATATAATCTGGTGTGATGACAATGGTTCAGTCCTAGAGAAGATCAAGATCAAATTGTTTAATATCTTAACATGTTGACATTGAGATGTGTACCTGTACACATGTTTAATTTTACTTATGTATTCAAAGCGAACCTCTCTTGTCCCTTAGCCCCACTACGCCCCTCCCCCTCGGTACATGTCATTTGACATATATATGTAGGTTTATTGATGGGAAGGTTGGTGAGAATTTACCGCACAACGTCGGGCATTACAGGTTAGTTTTTCTGAGTATTCTTGCATTTACCATCTTTACCCCATATTCAGGACGCTTTAGATGCTCATCCATATTAACATCAGATAAGTTACTTATTGAGCTGACCTATCATCACAGCTGCCAAGCTAGCGTATCTAATTCCGCTTAAGTCGATTATAGGGACCATGTGGTGCCTGCATAGTTTTCACGTGAACACCTGCAATGAAAGCGTGACTGAGATATCAAGGCTACGTCTTACAACCCTCCGTATTCTAGTCTGAATGTGAGATGCATAGGGAGGCTTTCCTGTATGGTTGCTTTTTAGTAGCCAGACGTCCTCAATTTTACCCACCGCTTACATATCTCACTATTTTGAGAGACTGTACACTATTATGTCTTAAAAATGGAGTATACAGTGTAAACTCGCATACACACCCACAGGTTCTGGTTTCTCGATCGTTCGAATTGAATTCTACTTCATCAATAACTGGTAAGGTTACACCCCGGAGGAGGCACAGCTTGAGCAGGTAGCCTCTATAAGGTCTGTGGAATGTTTGGTTAAAGAGCCCAGTGTAATTAAGATCCCGTTCGTTCAGAATTGCTCCGTCAACAAAGAGCAGCGGAGACGCGATGGTAATTCACACCACCATTTCGAAACCCACGAGCCAAAAATCGAAGTCTTCATTGAAATTCCAACGGCTAAACCCCTTACGTCTTCAGCATATATGATTGCGAAAGATGGTGAGTCTGTTTGTGTGGAGAGTTTTTCTGGTCATTTTTATTCTTCTGTAACTCTATACCAGTGGTAAGGGTCGGAATTAGGCAGCTCTAGTATAGTCCTTCGTCATTGCAGAAATGAAGCGGTAGGGATTTACTATTTTTCTGGCATCATTTCAGATGCTGGCACTTGAAAGTCTGAACCAATCAATCTTGATCAGTGGTCCGACCTATTCATGTGCTGGTTTCGATATGAGGACTGCTATACCCATTTATCTGTTGAACGAAGACTAACTAATGGACTATTGAACATTACATATCATTCCAGACAATATGCGGACTGTTTGAAACTCGGTCTTGTCAATGAGTCGTTTCTATAGGCTATCAGCAATGTACGGTGCGAATGTTTTGTGAATCAGAGGTCTAAGCTATAAGAAGGTTAGGCCTAAATATGGACGACATGTACCCCATCTTGATACATAAGCCGTTAGTAGTATACAAAGAGTCTTTAAAGTTAATAGCGCTTCACTGCGCATGCGCAGAACTTGTATTGACGTCATAAGTGTCGATGTGCGCATGCGTGATGGATGGTGGTGGGAGGTGGGTACAAGATGGCGGCCTGTGATGGATGGTGGTGGGAGGTGGGTACAAGATGGCGGCCTGGTTTTATGGTGGTGGGAGGTGGGTAGCCGCCATCTTGTACCCACCTCCCACCACCATTTGGATGGTGGTGGGAGGTGGGTAGCCGCCATTTTTTACCCACCTCCCACCACCATTTGGATGGTGGTGGGAGGTGGGTACAAGATGGCGGCCTGTGTGTGGTGGGAGGTGGGTACAAGATGGCGGCCTGTGTGTGTGTGTGGTGGGAGGTGGGTACAAGATGGCGGCCTGTGTGTGTGTGTGGTGGGAGGTGGGTACAAGATGGCGGCCTGTGTGTGTGTGGTGGGAGGTGGGTACAAGATGGCGGCCTGTGTGTGTGTGTGGTGGGAGGTGGGTACAAGATGGCGGATTGTGTGTGTGTGTGGTGGGAGGTGGGTACAAGATGGCGGCCTGTGTGTGTGTGTGGTGGGAGGTGGGTACAAGATGGCGGCCTGTGTGTGTGTGTGGTGGGAGGTGGGTACAAGATGGCGGCATGTAGAAAAACGTATAAAAGGAGTCGATTTTTAGGGAAAGGGGTGTATTCATTGCACTACTCTGCGTAGCACTGTGACTTACCTGACCTGACCAGCCTCCCTGTCTGCCTACCTGCCTGCCTGCCTGCTTGCTTCACCTCTAGTCAGTCATCCAGCCTGCTTGCCTGTTTTGTATGAGCTGTGAACCTTTTACTTTTTTCACTTTTACCAGTGCAAATTCACCAGACTTTTACACCGTAGCAGTTACTCACCAGCCTGAGCCCATAGTCATGATGAATTCAGCCGACCTAGTCACGCTTCAAAAGAACCGTCTTCGCCTCGTTGATGAGATGGAGCATGTGGCTGAACTATGTGATTTCCTTATGCAGGAAAACATACTCCTGAAAGAGGGTGTCGAAGATATCATGGCGGAGAACACCCCTTCACGACAAAACAGAGCTCTCATCGACGGTCTACTGCGCCGTGGCCCCAATGCATTTCCAGCCTTCGTGGAGGGGTTGAAGATCACGAGAAATGACGAACTAGCAGATCTACTTGAAATTCCCCTTGTAGATGATGATTTCTTAGTGGTGGACACTACCGAAGAGCGTACAGCTAGCAAACGTACGCACACTAGCCCAGAGAGTACACCTGTCAAACGCGCTGGACGACCCAAACGCCCCCGACTAACACCGTTAGAAATACCTGAGTCAGTGATTGAGCAGCCAGTAGTACCCCAGCAAGTGCCTGTGAAACAAAAGGTAGAACTTCCTATGTCTGTCCAGGAGATCAACAACCTTATCCAAGAGGCTTACCAGGCAGCCCACACGGACATTTGGGAGCTCTCACCCTATTTAACTGTGAGTGTGAAAGACGAAGAAGTGCATTTTAATGCAGCGGGCTTTAACGACAGACCTGGTAGACATATTGCCATGAACTTAGACACCTGGCAAAAACTGGAGACCCTTGATTACGCCATCGATGCGGTTATTCGCGACCAGGGGAATGACGAAGCGAAATTTCATGTGGGTCAGGACATCTTTGTGAGTTGTGCCTATTTCAACGACCAGCTCCTGGTGCATATTCGAAAATGGCGAATGCGGTTAGATACGCAAGAGCTTGTTGCTTGTCCTCAGGGTGTCACCTTGAAATTAACGGCCTGGCGGAAGTTGCAGAGTCTCGCAAGTACAATTCGTCAAACTCTGGCCTACCAGGTGTCTCACTATATTTATAAGAAGTACATCGACACAGTCCTGGATCTCATCAGACCTCAAATTCCACAGAACACTAGTGTACCCTCATACGCACTGATCACTGAGGCACTACAGGCTGTGACCGAGACGCAAATTGCTCTGGCAGTGGTAGCTGCCTGCCCTCCCAAAATTCCACGTGAAGAGATTATTACGTACATCTACGTGCACCAGGGACGGAAAGATGATGATGAATTCAAACAAGTCTTGTTGACGAACTATTGAGAACAAGTGTTGAAAAAACATTTACCATATTCATTGATCTTGAGAGCGTATAATTGTATTAAAAATTCAGAGTTTTTTGACTGTTAATTGTATTAAAAAATTCAATACTCAGATATAATTGTATTAAATTCAATACCCTTGTGAATACGTTCATTTTATGTTAATAAAAATAGTAGAAAATTAAAAAAATGCTTAGTGTTCATTCTTTTTTCCTTTTTTAATAGTAAAATAGCTCCAACACGTCTATTTCCATTCTCGCGCATGCGCAGAATGACCCTCATTTAACCCCACACCCAGTCCATCAGATGCCCCTTCACATACGCTTCACTTTGATACCTTACTCGACCCCATTGGTCCATTAGGGGTTCTCCTAGCTCCAAAAAGGCTATTTCCATACCCTTCGGCCACCGCGCATGCGTAGAATCACCCTAATTCAATCCCACACCCAGCCCATTAGATGCTCCTTCACCTAAGCTTCAATTTGATACCTCACTCGACCCACTCCCCCCCCAAAAAAAAAAATTTTTTGAAGGTTTGCGTATGCGCACTCGAAAAGGGTATGAAAATAACAGAGCTCTCGTCCAATCAACACCTAGCCCATTAGATGCCCCTTCATGAATGCTTCACATTGATACCTCACTCGACCCCATTGGGTCATTAGGGGCTCCCCTAGCTCCAAAAAGGTTATGAAATTTCGGATGCGCATGCGCATTTTTTTATTTTTTTATTTTTTTTTATTTTGGGGGTAGTGGGTCGAGTGAGGTATCAAATTGAAGCTTAGGTGAAGGGGCATCTGATGGACTGGGTGTGGGGTTGAATTAGGGTGATTCTGCGCATGCGCGGCGGCCGAAGGGTATGAAAATAGCCTTTTTTGGAACTAGGGGAGCCCCTAATGGTCCAATGGAGTCGAGTGAGGTATCAATGTGAAGCATTCATGAAGGGGCATCTAATGGACTGGGTGTGGGGTTGAAATAATCCTCTTTTTTTCAATAATTTCAATTTTTATTTTTTTCAATAATTTCAAAAAAATTAAAAAAAATTAAAAAAAAATTTTTTCTTTGAGGAGAGGATGATGGGAGTTGGTGTTAATTTTTGTGCTTTTTTGATAGAAGTTTCCTCTTCCGGAAAGATGGGGTGGCCCTGAAAAGGGCCTTTGAAAGTGTTACGACACTTATGCGCGGTATATTCTCTTTATCCCACCCACATGCTTCCTGCATATTGGGCACTTTATTTTTAGATGCTCCTCCCCTGCGTCAACGCAGCGGCACATGGCTCCTTCACACGTCAGTGTGATCCAACAATCTTTACAGAGGCACAGATGTCCACACGGTAATACAGCGTACTGGCTCTCCTCATCTGTACAGATACTACATCGTGTTTTTTTTTCTTCTATATGTCGTTCTTTGTTCTGTCTGGAAATCTCCGCCTCCATGACATTCATGTCTTCCCGCATGGCGTTAATCCGTTCGTTGAGGCGGGTTACCTCGGCTTCGCCCCAAGAGCAAGGTTGTGGTGGTGTTTCTGCAGCCGAAGTCGTTGGAGTTTCGCAAGGCGACGTTGTTGCAAGTCTATTGCTATTTAACCATGCACGGTCTTCAGCCGAAGTCGTTATACTGGGAGTTTCGGCAGGCGACGTCGTTGTTGTAGTTGTTGTTGGAGGTCTACTATTTAACCATGGAAGCTCGCCGTCTTGTTCCCCATCAGTTATATCATTGTCGTTTTCTTCTTCTTCTATGGTCACCATCCTGTTGATTTCTTGGTCTTGTTGTTCACTTAGCCTTTGCAACCGTCTATTCTCTTCTGCTATTACATCTCGCCGGAGTTGTTCCGCAAGTTCTTCTGTACTGCGTCTTAACGTGGTTTCGTCTTCAAGAACCCTCTGAAAACTTGTGATTATCGTTATTCCACCATCTTCTTCACTGCTAACCATCTCTCTGTGTTCTGTAGCAGCAGCATTTCTAGGATCTCTAGGGGGATGGTGGGTGAACAGGGGTCGTCTTCTTGAACTCATAATTGTATTTGTGAATAAATGTCAATATACACGTTATTTATAGTCTAGTCGGCTGTGGGTGGTGGGAGGTGGGTACAAGATGGCGGCAATGTGTGTGTGTGGTGGGAGGTGGGTACAACATGGCGGCATGTGTGGTGGGAGGTGGGTACAAGATGGCGGACGGTGTCAGTCAGTGCAAGATATGCTGGCCCACTGTATAGTGCTGTGTTACCATTGCCCAAGCATTAAAAATTTCCTATTTTTTTCGATAAATCCGTTACAATTTTCAGGGAACTATTATAAGACTGTAACCCATAGTCTACACGTATTTTTAGCCAGGAAAATCAATTTATTTCCAATGTACCTGGTTTTTCATACTACCGTACACTAACCTTATGGGTTTAAAATCACTAAAAATTAATAAAATAACGGCATAGTCTAGCGTTAGGCTGTTAAAATTTTTTAAATACTACACACTGAATTGTCTGAGTTCAACTTGCAATAAAATTATATGTGCACTGACAGTTATTGTAAAATCACAGCCGTTTAAAATTGCAAAAGAAACACAGATATTTTGTCAGCGTCGTAAAATATATATCACACAGCTAGAGTGCTTTCGCTACGGTCCGCGTCTTACACTATAAATAGCGCAGTATTTTTTTTTTCAATTATTCACAATTAATCTGAGTGCCCAGTCATGGAGCCACCCCTGGCTGAAATCATGGATATTGACACATCAGACTTGGTCACAAATGATCATAATGAAGTACAACTCCTCGGCAATATCATTAATTTGGTACATGACGAACCCTGGTTAGATGATATAATGAAAGACTTATTTCCACCACCACCTCAACCCCGGAACTACCCTGCGCCAACTACAGCCCATTGTGAAGACCCCCCAGAAACATCGCAGCTGAGTAACTTCTTCGCCCTAGCAGCCACACCGGATGTTACCCCAGACGTATACCAATGTTTTGACAACATAGACTGCATGTTAGAAAGGGTGTTGAAACCACAACAACTCCAAGAAAAAGAAGACGAAACGGCACAAGATGGAACCGATACAGATGGAAGCGATGGAACCGATGATACAGAAGAAGGACAAGATGAGAAGGCGGAGAACAGGGAAGACTTAAGAAAAACAGAGAGAAAACATTTAATAAAGAAGAGGGTAGACGCAAGAAAAAACAGAAAAGATGTCAGGATGAATAGAAATAGGCAACAGGAGAGGAAATACAGAAAAGATGTAAGGCCAAAGAGAATAAGAGCGGAGACCCGGAAAATAAACCAAAAAACAATCCAAGACGAGGTGTATTATGTTTGGGCAATAACAACAACAACATTGGGATGCAACACAGAACGTCAAAGCGCTTTATATTTACACTGCGTGGAATGTAGTAACCAATTTGCGAAATATGCTATCGCCCCTTGCGGACACCAAGCCTTATGTGAAACTTGCATTCATCGCCGGGCGCAAATACCAACATGTGCAGAGGCCAACAAACCCCTAGAGTGTGAATTACTGCCCTTGACATGTCCCGTCTGTGGTGATAGAAGACAGGCCCTCTCAACGATGTAATGGCTTATTACATATCCCAACGGTTATTTTTATAACCACCTATCTTTTCCGAAAGGGAACTTCTAACCACGCACAAAAAATTAACACGAGATCACACATATATCCCTGTGTTCGTTCAAATAAATTGTCCCGTTATCATTCGGGCTGTTATAACTTTTATCAAAATAAATTTCCCCCCGTTATTATTCGGGTTATATTATTATTAGTAACATACCCGGGTTCAAAAATAAAATTTGAGTCCGTTATCATTCGGACTGTGTAATATTTAATTAATTACTGGGAGAGAGAAAAGAATAAAACCCTGTGTTTATAAGAGAGAGATTAGTCCTCACAAGGACTGTTAATATTTGGGGCAGGGATTGTTTTTTGATGATGTAGTTTGCTAATAAAATAAAAAAAGGGTAATGTGGGACATCTGTGCTTTTGAAGTGCCAAATTATTAGAAGCTTCCTCTTTCGAAGCATTGGTTCGTCCTGAAAAGGACGGTTGGTTCAATTTGATATGGTGTTTTCTTCACCAGGGGAGTTTGCCTGTCTACTCCCCCGTAGTCATCTCACTCACGGAGAAATACCGGTGAGGGCTGATGGTGTAGATATGTTGTATATCGTCATCGTCATCGTCATCATCAACACAAATTGGTTGTCCATCTAAGAATGTCGCCGGCGCTATGATGGTAGTGTTGGGTGGCTCCTCAAATACCGGGGCTGGCAGGTCTTGCAGGGGGAAGGGTGCCGGTGGTGACGATGATGGCTCTTGGAATGGGTTGACCGCCAGCACCGGAGGAGGGGTGGGGTGCATGGCTTCCTCCATGGTTCGCTGCAATAGGTCGAACCACCCCTCCTCGTTGATGGTTGTTCGAGCGCCGTTTAGCAACGCCCGAACATTCTCGGCGGTACTCTTTCCCCTGGCTCCTACTCCCCCAAGCAGCATGGCCTGCCAGCCCGAGAATTCTCGCAGCCAAAACGTCTTGATCTCCCGCAACATGGCCCGCTTTTTTCTCCGTGATAATTGCGGTACTTCCTTTCGCTCTTCTCTAATCATCGCTCTTCGCTTCCTTCTGGATAGTGGAACTTCTTTCATTTCTTCCGTGGTCGACATCTTTGGTGCTTCTTCTGTTTGTGACATGTCAAAAGTTTTGGGATAATCCGATTCAAGCGGGGGCACTATATATACACAAAGCGCGGACCTTTGCGAAATCGTGTAGGCCGTCTGTTTTTCTGGGGTACGTTGAAAAATCTGCGTGTGTTTCTTTCTCAATTATAAACGGCTGTGATTTTACAATACATGTCACCGCCCGTAGACATTTTATTTCCAATTGAACTCAGATAATTCATGGTGTAGTACTTAAAATTTTAGCCGTCTAGCGCTTGACTACGCCGTTATTTTATTATTTTTAGCGAGTTTTACACGCCAAATGTTGAAGTACGGAAGTACGGGAAAACCGGTACATTAAAAATAAATTAATTTTCCTGGTTAAAAATACATGAAGACTATCACTTACAGCCTTATACTAGTTCCCTGAAAATTTCAGCGGGTTTATCGAAAGAGAACTCTAGAAAATGATGAAAACATAGCCTTCGTTTCACGGCAAGAAACACAATCTACGCAGTTCCGATTGGATTTTGTGGCAAAAAAATGGGACGCAACTCTGTTTGGACAGCACGCACATTTTTTTCCAATTAATGCTATTTCGTAATTTATTAAATGTGTTTGTCGTATGAATTACATTGTTTTATTGAGGTAGAATTATGAAAAGGATGTGGGCTACCTATTTCAGTAATTGTTTTATTGAATTAACGTTTCCTTAAATTTATAAGCTGTGTCAAAAGGGGCCCTGAGTTCGCTGGAGAATCGGGAACCCTCTCGCCAGCAGTAAGCGCACTATGGGCACACAGTTTAGCATTTAAAAAATACCTTCACGTACGTATAGCCTCTATTACATTATATAGTATGGCTTTCCAAGTATCGGGTTTTGCTATCTCAGAGCACTATTGATTGTTCTGGTAATTATGATGACTTGATATTATATTCCAGCAATGATATTATTTTATTTTTATCATGTTATTATTCAAGAATATCAATTTATGCACTCTGGGAGCGCCTACAAAAAATTGCATTGTCAATTTAATTATTTTCTCAGGGTATGAATTTTTTTTATTTACAATTTTTTTATTTTACAATGGAATTAGCAAGAATCGGTATATATAAATTTTTGCCTGGCTGGTATTTTATCATTCATCATTATGGCAGCGCCGGGCAAGGAGCTCGCTTTCTTCCAACTGACGTCTGAGGTGATTCTCATCGTGTATGATCATGAATTGCAGCTCATCAAAGAACATCCTATAGAAGTGAAATTATCTTTAAGCCTAGCAGGGTGGGCTTTATTGACACGGATGTTACAGGGGAAAGAGCCCGAAGTGGATTTTATGCATGTCGGCGTCGGTGTCTACCTGCGGAGTGGAAGAGATGATTCTTTTTTTCCGCGGTTAGAACAGTGTAGGGGTGCCGCTATTGTACTTTGGCCGGCATTATGGCAGGCGCTGAAAGCTATTATTACCGAGGTTCACGACGTACTCTATCCTGAGGCCAATTCTGTCGCTACCCGTACTCTCACACCGGATTGTACCTTATTGTTATATCCCCAACGCGTGGAGCTCATTGATGACGATAGCCGGTGTTGGTGCACGGCTGAACCGGCGCGCGTCTCTTTATCCCCGGAAGGCTGGATTACCTTGAAACGTGTGTTATGCGGTGATCTCGACGGGGATAGTATTCACCTGTGTCACGATGTGTACATTTTCCGCGGACCTTATTTTGCGCGACTTATCTGTCTCAAGCGAGGAGGATTTACTCTGGACCCCGATCTATGGACGGCTTTGCAACAAGTAGTGCCCATGGTGGATAAAGTACTCTCTCCACAAGATCATCCTCTCACAGAATAGTACCTGACCCTATAAATACGAGGGATGAGACAGAGTGTGTGTCATTCTCCGTTCGACATTTAGAGCAAGCATGTCACTACGAGCTATCCTCCCCCTTACACCCTACCAGGTGGGATTATACATTTATCAAGATAAAGTCACCCTGGTGGAAGATTGTGGAGCTATTTGCTGGGCACGCGCTGAGACTTTATCGAATACGGTGACACTACAGCGTGATGGCTGGACTAAATTTAAACGGGTGTTGAGCGGTGAATTGGACGGACACCTCATCCACATGGACAATGCCATTTACGTATACCGTACCGCCCTCTTCCCACGGGTGGGCCGCTACCAAGATGCTGCGCGAAGTTTCATCCTAACTCCCACTCTGTGGTCAGCCTTGGAGAAAATAGTGCCTATTGTGGACCAGTTGTTTACACCGGACGACCGATCAGCCGACCAGTTAGCATGGGCTCGTGCTATAGAAGACGCGCTGGCTGAACCTCATGAAAAACTACATGATGAACCCGATACTACAGCCGGGGAAAGTCCTATATCTATAGAATGCACAGAGGCTAGAGTGTCAGTGTCACCAGATGAAGAGAACAACACACATGACGGGGACGACCCAGAACGATGAAGGGTAATAAGAAGATCGTGATGCGGCGGTCCCGAAAAAAGGAGAAAAAGGCGTCTACAGTGATTAACAAGGTGTTAACCGATTTGTATTACAATCCTACCAGTCCAGCCGCGTATAGCGCTGTGGGAGCGCTGGCTCGAGCGGCCCATTCTCAAGGCATCAGTCGAACTGAAGTTCGAGACTGGTTAAAAACCCAAGACACTTATAGTTTACATCGAGCTGCCCGACGCCATTTTCGCCGTAACCGGGTGATCGTAGGCGGTATAGACGCGCAATGGCAGGCGGATTTAGTGAACATGAGTCGATTTGCACCTCACAATGATGGACATCGGTACATATTGACCTGTATCGATATTTTATCCAAGTATGCCTGGGTACTACCCATTCGCACCAAAACAGGAGAGAATCTAATAGCAGCGTTCCAGCAGATTTTCAAGACGGGGCGCAAACCTCTTTATTTGCAAACGGATGAAGGCACAGAATTTCTCAATCGACCCTTTCAAGCCTTTCTTAAGAAACAGAAGGTATTTTTCTTTCATACGTACAACGAGACGAAAGCTTCGGTGGTGGAACGCTTCAATCGCACCTTCAAAGGACGCATGTACAAGTATTTTACTGCCCAAAACACCCGACGCTACATCGATGTATTACCTCAACTGGTACAAGGCTACAATCGCGCCTATCATCGCAGTATCCAGCGAGCTCCCCGTGATGTGACAGAACGCAACGAACATCAAGTGCGTGCTACGCTGTACTCATCATCCAGTCCATCACTCACGGTACCCCGTTACAAACGTGGAGATGTAGTGCGGATCAGTAAAGTGAAAGGCCAATTTGAGAAAAGTTACTTGCCCAACTGGAGTGACGAGCACTTTGTCATCGTTCGCCATAAACCTCGACAACCACACGTCTATCAACTGGAAGATCTACAAGGAGAGAGACTGCAAGGCACGTTTTACGAGGCAGAATTACAACCCATAGTGAAAACACCGAAAGACTACTACACGGTGGAAAAGATTTTGAAAACGGAACGTCGACGTGGCATTCCCTATCATCTCGTCAAATGGCAAGGGTGGCCTCGTTCGTTTAATTCCTGGGTGTCCGGCCGTGACATGAAACGTCTATAAATTCTAACCCCTATCACCACCGCCTTCAGTGTAGGATTGTACCATGGATAGTACACGTCTACCCTTACTATTAAGAACTCGAAAAGCACAAGTCGGTACTGTTTTGTGTCTAGTAGTGGTTCTGGGTACGTTATTTACAGGCGTGTTCTACGATTTGTCGTACGTGATATCCTGTTTCAACAACCTGCGTTCTCCATCATCCACCACTTCGACCACCACGACGACCACACTGCCTACACCAGCCAAGACGTCAAGGGTCCGCCACGTATCAACCCAGACACCCACGTTTCCATCCAAGACGTCCACACCGTCTACTCCAGCCATCACCACGTTACCCTTTACCCGCTACATCCAGCCACCCACGACGACCACAACGACTACTCCACGTCATCCTCCGTCATCCCTGAGAAGCGACGACGATCCTTCCACTCCATCACCACCATCTAGTACCACTACGACTCCGCTAAAAATATTTGCAGTGGATCCCCGTGAATCACAACGTTTACCACGACAACGGTATCCATTCGAGTACGATCCCCGGCGGGATCCACGACAACTGGGGTGGGCTTCTAACCGTCGAGCGCAAATCACCAAATAAAGAAAAAACTATGGATCCTCGATGGCAGCATCCTTTCACGTGTCTCATCGCTGGACCGACAGGGTCGGGAAAAAACACTTCGTTCAACGTCTCATCCAACACGGGTCAGCCCTGATTTCACCGCCTCTAGCTCGCATCCTGTGGTGTTATGGCGCTTGGCAACCCGCGTACGAGGCACTGGCCCGTGTGCCGGGACTCACCTTAGTGGAAGGCTTACCTCCTGAGGATACACCCCAAGACACCTTGGTGGTGGTGGACGATCTCATGACGGAAACGGACAGTCGAATCACCCGTCTCTTTACCAAAGGCAGCCATCATCGTCGGTTGAGCATCATCTACATCGTGCAGAATCTCTTCAGTAAGAACAAAGAGCACAGGAACATTAGTTTGAATGCTCAGTATGTGGTGTTATTCAAAAACCCCAGAGACGCTTCACAAATTACCCACCTGGCCCAACAGATGTACCCTAAAAACACGGCCTTTGTACGAGAAGCCTTTGAAGATGCTACCCAATCCGCTCACGGGTATCTACTCATCGACTTGAAACAAGACACGCCCTCCACCCTGCGATTGCGTACCCTGATTTTTCCCGGCGAGATACAGACGGTGTACACACCCAAATGAGTAAAGAAAAAAAAGAAGAAGATAAAAGTAGAAGACAACGCACTCTAGCCATCATTCATCATCATGTCTGCACGGATACGCAAGCACGCGCCGGCTCTGCGCGTATTACGCAGCGCGCCACCGGAGGTGGGCCGGGCCCTGGTGCGCGGAGCGGATCCCGACTTGGTACGGTGTTTGTGTGAAGTAGCCCATAATGTGTTAAAAGGCAATGTTCCACTCAGTCCTCTGCAGAAAGGGAAATTGCAACGGCACAAGGCGGGTCTCCGAACGTTGGTCAAGAAAACGGGCAGTGTGAAGAAAAAGAAACAGGTGTTACAGCGAGGTGGATTTCTCGGCGCACTCCTCGCTCCCTTAGCCGCTACTGTACTGGGACCGTTATTAGGTTCCATCTTGGGACGCTAACATGGAGCATACGAAAAAAATGATGCTGGTCGAACCTCGACTGTTACAGAGTTTGCAATCTCCCTATCCCGTACCGGCCACAGTGCAACAACTCCAGTCTCTGGATGAAGAGATGAATAGTATACTGCAACGTCGACTCCCCGATCACGAGAAAATTCAACTCTACCATCATACGCTGAACCAGTACCAGACGTTTATGGATCAATATAGAGGCGGGAGTACACCACCACCACTACCTACCACCACCACGCCCACCACACTGACATCTCCATCACTACTACCTTCACCTGAGCTGGAAGAGGAAGTGTTGACCAGTGTGCCTAAAGCCTTCAAGACCAAGGCCCGTTTATTGTTGGACCGGGTGAAACAGAATGCCGATATGAGTTGGAATGCTGAGGGAAAACTGCTGATTCGAAACAAAGTGGTGCCGGGGTCTCATATGACCGATTTGATCAACGATATGGTACGTTCTCGCAAACACTCTAATCCCCCGGGCTGGGAAGTCTTTGCTCAGGGATTAAAAGACAGTCACATCCCTCAAGAATTGGTAGGGAATCCTAACCGTTGGGCCTTTATGCAGCAATCGAACACCCGACACCAACCACCACCCTCCTCTTCTTGGGACTCCATGCCACCGCCGCCGTCCAAAATACCACAACCACGACAGGGACGATCTAAGTCACCGCGACGATCACAACGCCGAGGTAAGAAGGCGCCCAAGGCCTGGGGAGGCCCTTACTGGGAACCCTACTAATAACTTCTATAAAAACCCGGTGCAGAAGCCAGAACAACTCAGTCGTCGTCATGTTTTACCTGACGTTGCCCAGTAATAGTTCACTCGACGTGTTTCCTGACAACACCTTGACCAAGTATGTCACTCAATTACCCCAACCGTTACATTTACCTGGACGATGGGAATGTGGACTGGTGGATATTCAATACCCTTACTCATGGTACAACGTACAAGACCGAGAAATATGGTACGAAGTGACCTACGAAGATAAAATCTACAGACTGACTCTCCCCGAAGGCCAATACGATACGCCCCAGAAGTTCATACAGGGTGTGATGAGCTTGTTGGAGTACAAGGCTCTAAAGGAGGTCTCGGATAGTGCAACACGCCTGATAGCCTTTCGCTTCAAGGCAAACGTGTTCTTCGATGTCAACGCACACAACGACAAAAGCTATATCATGCTGAGCCCTAACGTGACTGTGAAACTCAGTCCTACACTACAGCAAATGTTAAGGCTGCCTAAGAGCGTCTACACGGGTCCCACCATTGACAACGGTACACATTTGATGGATATGAAAGTAGGTATGTACGGACTGTACGTCTACTCGGACGCCGTGGACAGCCATATTGTGGGTGATGTGAACACACCTCTGTTACGGGTGGTGCCCATTAGCAAGACGTATGGCGATCAAGCCACCCACAGTTTCAACCCTATAATGTACCTGCCCGTACGACATACCGATATCAACACGATCACGGTGGATATAAGAGATGACACGGGACGCCCGATCCCATTCGAACGAGGAAAAGTGGTGCTGACACTTGCTTTCCGACAAACCCGCTCTCCTCACTTCGTATAATGTACGTGCCTTACCAGTGCCATACGCCCAGCTATGCCGACTACTACAAGAAACAAACGGGAGGAGGCTTGCCCATGTTTAGCGGGGCACGCATGCAACGAGGTCACGGATTGGGAAACATACTGGGCAGCATTGTGAAAACGTTTTTACCCATGGTGACACGGGGTGTGAAAGCGGTGGGGAAACAAGCGGTACGCAGTGGATTGCGCGTGGCCGGTGATGTGATGGAAGGCACAGCACCCCGACAAGCCTTCAAACGACGGGCTAAAGAAGCCGGCGGCGTCTTGATCGCCAAAGCCCTTAAAAGACAAAGGCCGACACAGCCAAGATTCATTCAACGTCCAACACACCGACGACGCACACCCCAGAGGAGGAGGAGGACTAAGCCCCAGAAGAAAAAGAAGAAGAGAAGTAGTAGTAGGAGAGACATCTTCGCATAATGGCATTCATTCACTCCGAGTCATGTCCGTCTACCAACAGTGAATTGGATTTGTGGACTATTCCACCCACCCAAACCAGTGTAGCCGAAGGACGTTGGGTAGAACGTCGACCCCTGGCTAGCCTGACGGGGATGGGTCCCGTGGAATTTACCATTGAAAACAAAGATACGGCCTACCTGGATTTAGCCCACACCTACTTGTACGTGAAAGCCAAAATAACGAAAATGGACGGGACGCCCATAGCGGCCGATGCGAAAGTAGGCCCGGTGAATCTTTGGCTGCACTCCTTGTTCCAACAGGTGGATATAGGTCTGAACGATAAACTCATCAGTACGTCCACCAATACGTACCCGTACCGAGCCTACATGGAGACGCTGTTGTCGTACGGCACTGATGCCAAAACATCACACTTACAAGCTGCGCTGTACTTCAGGGATATGCCCGGATACCATGACAGCATACTCGGTGCCAATAGTGGGTTCGTCACACGCAAAAGAATGACAGCCGAAAGCAAGTCCGTCGATATGATGGGACGACTGCACGCCGATCTGTTCATGCAAGACCGCTACATGATGAACGGTGTATCCATCAAGATCAAGTTGATCCGTTCCTTACCCACGTTCGCCTTAATGGCCGGTGGGGAGGGAGATATCCATTACAACATCGTCATTGAAGATGCAGCCCTGTTTGTCCGTACGGTAGATTTGCAACAGGGCGTGTTGCTGAGTCACATGGAAGCCTTATCGAAAAAACCAGCCCTGTACCCCATCCGACGCGTACAGACCAAGGTGTTCTCTGTGCCAGCAGGTACGATGATGGCCAATCGTGAAAATTTATTTCTAGGGGATCTGCCTAAACGTCTTACCCTGGCGTGTGTGACCAATACCGCATTCAATGGAAATTGGGGTGAGAATCCGTTCAAATTTGAACATTTCAACATCAACTTTGTGGCACTGCACGTGGCCGGCCATCAAATTCCAGCCCGGCCATTACAACCGGACTTTACTAGCGGAAACTATGTGCGGACCTACCTGAACCTGTTTACAGCCACAGGACAAAACAACCAGGACGAAGGCAATACCATCAGTCGACAAGACTTTAGCCATGGGTACACATTGTTCGCCTTTGACCTCACCTCCACCTTGGAACACGATCATCAACTGGCTTTGCTGAAGAAAGGAAACCTACGGTTGGAACTGCGTTTCGCCAAACCTCTAGACAACACCATTAACGTGATTTGCTACGCCGAGTTTGATAACGTCATCAGCGTGAATGAGCAAAGAAACGTGCTGTGTGACTACGCCAGCTAAGAGTGATCATGGATACAGAGCAGCTGATGAGCATACTCCAGCGAGATCCGAAGATCCCCTTTCGAGGTGTGTTTCCACGCAATGTGTTTCCTACCCACTCCACCACCCCAGCAGCCTACATCCTGAATACAGACACGAGGAGTCGACCCGGTGAACATTGGATAGCTGTGTACGTGGACACCCAAGGCCAAGGCGAATACTTTGATTCCTACGGACTTGCACCCCTACATGCCGATTTGGAGAAATTCATGGACGTCTCTACTACAATGTGGCGTTGGAATACGCAAAGATTACAAGGCCCCTTGAGTAGTGTGTGCGGCCAGTACTGTGTGTTTTATCTCACTCACCGGAGTAGAGGACATTCTATGCCCACCATTGTACATATGTTTGATGATTATTGTCAAGCCGAAGACCGTGATATCCTCGTCTATGACTGGACGGCCTCTCGTTTTAATGTGCATGCTCCATTTCTCTGGTTAACTTAAAAAATGTACTGCGCGCGCGCGCAGACCACTTGTTTATTGTTATGACGTTGTTGTTCTGACGTTCTGTTGAATAAAAGATGAAAAAACACAATGATGGGTTTTGACTTTCTCTTTTTATTTAAGTCAACAAGAATGGGTTACACTATATATATATATATACAAATAGAATACAGGTGGTATGTACACATAGAATAGTAGTGGTATGTATATACAAGTGGTACAAAAAAAGTTCTGTCAGGAGTAGGATTCGAACCTACGCCAGCTCTTCGCCGACCAGCATTTACACACCGGCGCCTTAGACCACTCGGCCATCCTGACTTTTACATTTGTGTATCAACAGTTATAGTTCGACATTGTTCACAAGTCCAAGTAAGTGGTGCTCACACCGTCGGCCAACACTTTTCGTTTGGGATAAAAGAAAGTAAAGGCGTCTCGTTGCTGAATGTACGTCCGCATCTGGTGGTCCACCACCCGAAATCCTCGGTTAGTACCACTGGCACTGGCCTGGCTTTGCAGCACGTTCAAGTACAAGGCTTTGTCGATGTTGGGATCGCGCCGGCTCACGCCTTTGCAGCTAAACTTATTTTCCTCTCCTCCATCTCCTCCGTAACAGTAGTAGGTCTTAGAGGAGAGAGCAATCATAGCATCCCCGCTCCACTCTAGTTTAAACAGGCCGGGTGTCCGCTTGTCGTAGGTGTAGTGATCGCGTCGGGGTAGCCACTGGTCCCGTTCCGCCTCATATTGTGCACGTAACTCTGGTTTGACGAGTGACTCCCAGTCCGGGTTGGAAACGGCCATGTAGGCCGAGTCGGTGTCCATTTCCATGAGTTGCCAGTCTGATGGATTAAAATACACACCCATAAAATCGTATATGAATTCCAGCATCCTCAGCTTGGCCACCTGGTAGACCATACATCCAATCTGCAGGGGTAAGTTGTACCGGATAGTCTTCTTGGCTGAAGTGACTTCATAGGTGTCGTCATCGATGACCTCCACGGATCGAAACAGAGGAGAATTCACTCTTTTGCGGGCTTGGGCAGTAGTACAAATGTTCACGTTGACGTGCTTATCCTGGTTCGTTACCGTTTTTCCGTAATAACCATTGCCAGTGAGCTTCCAAGATTCAGCGATGATGGCCTGACTCGGGTATTCATCACCTTGACGACGGGCCTTCGTCACGAGGTCGGCATTCTCCGCAAAACAAGCCTCAGGTACGTACTGTATCACTTGATATATTTGAGTAATTTCCAAACCGTGGTTCATGTACCACTGCAGTAAGGGGTGCCCAGCAAGATTTTCTCGGCCCACATACTCCCAATCAACATGCGGCGAGGTTTAGGCAAACACTCGTGTTGCTCCGCATAGGCGCCCATGGTCTCTCCAATGTCAGCCCGACCCACCAGCGTGTTCTTAAAGATGGGAGGGCACTGGGCGAAGAGAGGCTTGAGAGTATCGGGAACATGGAGGTCGCATTCCACAAAGCCGTAGAGCTGCCCCGAACGAATGGCGTCCAACATCTGTGGCAGACTCAGCAGTCGCCGACGACTCAAGGGGTACTCACGTTCTTTTAGGAATCGTTGTAAATGGGGCAGGGCCTGGCACATCGTGTGAAATTCACACTCCCACATTTCAATCAGATGGTATCCTCTCTCTTTCACATAATCTCCGTTCGCCACTACTTCTTCCCGTAATTCTTGCGGTGTTTTTCCACGTCGCTCATTGAAGCGTCCAGCGATGAAATGACATTCGTGGCCGTGCCAGTAACAGCCATAAAACTGGAAAACGGTCGGTGTTCCTTGTACAAGGGCAAACCCATCGACGGGGAGTCGGCGATCTCCTATACGCTTCTCTGTGGCGTTGGTCTGGTGTCGTATATAAATTCCCCGTCGATAGGCTTCCCAGTCCAACCACTGGTCGGCGAGATGTTTGTACGGCGTACGTTGAGGTGTGAAATGTTGACCGTGTGCCCACCAACGCGTATAATGCCCGCTGGGCATGGGTTGGGCGAGCGACCACAGGTAGAGCGCATTGGCGTCAAATCCAATGATTTTGGCACAGGGTTTCCCACTGGGCAGAGTAGTCACATCCTTCTCATGGTAGCGGTGAAAAATAAGGCTAGGTCCGCCCACAATGTTCTGCTTCAGACATTCTTGCATGTCTGCATCTTTTTGGTGAATCAGTGAGAAGTACGTAGCACACTCTTGAAAAAGATGGCGAAGCGCCAGACCCGGTAAACTCAAGCACTCCTTGAAGATGTCGACGTGCATTTGGCGACAAAAGAGTTGCACCATTTTCTCGGCCGCTTCCAGGAAAGGAACCACATCTAGGTTGTTATACCACACCAGGAAATCTCGCAACGTCTTCATGCTGTGGTGGTTCCACACTTGTTGGAGTTCGATGTAGGTGTCCTCCGGCAGAGCTTCCCCTTTCAGGTCATTGTAAAACGCTTCCCGGGGTGGCAACTGGGTGTCTTCTAAGCGGTCGAGGCTCGTCATATAGGTGTAAGGGAAGTAACCTTTGGTTTGTGCACAGTTATAGGCCTTGACCCACTGATCATAGCTACAATTAGGAGCTAAATAGTTCCGTACATCGAGGAAATGCAGTGATGTGGTAGTGAGGGCCATATGATTATTGATCTTCTTGATCACCGACTTCAGGGTATTCGACTGGGCCAAGTAAGGGTAGAGAAATTCTTTCACCATGTTCAAGTCGTATCGCCCCGAATTGAAGCCGAGCACCGGTAACTGACCTAGGTATTGTAGGAACAGTAACTTCAATTTCTCCGCATACGGTTTCGGTAAAGGGACATCCTGCGACTCGGGTTCACACTCGGACTGCGACTCCGACTCGGACTCGGACTCTTCATTGTCTGCTACACCGGGTATAGGGATACGTTCATCCAGCTGGGCCAGTACGTCCTCGAACTTGGCCACCAACAATTCCGTACTGGCCGCACTGACTTGCTCTAAATACTCCATCATCCGGGTGATCAACTCATGGGAATCTCCCGTGGACACGAAACACACCGGTGCAGCGTCATAGCCAGGTACGTTGCTGGAAATACTGACACTCAGAGGAATATGGCGCTGCGTCCACTGCGTTTTCGCTGAAAACATGTCCATGGGCTCCAACAGGGCCTCAAAATCGTAACACGCCCGGAAGGGAAAATAACGGTCCGCCTCCGGTATGATGATACCCTCATCGGCCAGTTCCTGGAAAATAGTAGGTGCATTATGATACACTCCACCCGGATATACTCGCTTGACACTGTTGTCACAGATTTTCTCGTGGCGCTGTAAGTTGTAAGACTTTTTAAACACACGATGGCATTGAGCACAACTGAAAGACTGAGCGTACTGGCTCATATTGTTAATGAGCGAAAAATGACTCACGCCATTGTCGTCGAACACATTGACTTTCATCGTAGCAGCATACCGTTCTGTTGATCGCCGAACCAATTCAGCCACAAATGTATCCTCCTCTTCGCATTGTAATCGATAAACAAAGATATTAATACCGAACAGTGTTTCTACGTCATCCAAATTCTTAAAAGGCACTCCACGGAAGTGCCGCTTATCCACGTCTTGCTGCTCTAAATATTGTTCCCAATAGCCATCGGCCACTGTGTCACAAGCCTTGGGGTCACACTCGTCCAGATGCACTGCCAAACATCGAAACAGACATTTCCGGTCTTTGTAGGGCCCCTTTTGCCCTGCTGTTAATGCATACAGGCCTTTTCTACGAAGCAACCACGGGGGTAGTAGTACAGGAGCACCGATAGGATGATCTCTCATTTTCGTGACGAAAAATGTGACGTTAGTCACCATTTCCACAAGCCATTGGGTATTGGGGCGTTGCAACCGAGCCCATTCCAATGGATCCAACGTAGTCAATTGGTCGATGAGTGGCTCCAGGGAAATCGCATCCGTCACCGTGAACGGCTGGTCAAACACATAGGTACTATTGCTGGGATAATAATACCGCAGCTGGTCCGTCTCCTTGTGCCGTAAAATGTACCCGAATGTCATATTCAACTTGAACGCTGTCACCTGATCTGCGAAAATGTTCTCGGCATAGGTAGACAGATACGTGAGGTCCTGCAACCGGAAGTTATACAAGTCCAATAGACGACGGTCACGGTGAAAACAATGGCGTATGGTAGCCCAGTGACGTTGATAAATGTCCCTGACACGCTCATCTTCAGGCAAGACTTCAACCGGAGGTGCTGCTGGGTCCCAGGGAAAATCTTATCCACGTCTCATGCTTTTCGTCTCATACAAGCGGATAGGCAAGCAGGCAGGCAGACAGGAAGGCAGGCAGGCAGGGAGGCAGGCAGGCAGGTCAGGTCAGGTAAGTCAGATTGAATACACCCTTACCCTAAAAATCGACTCCTTTTATACGTTTTTCTACATGCCGCCATCTTGTACCCACCTCCCACCACCACATGCCGCCATCTTATACCCACCTCCCACCACCATCCAACCAGGCCGCCATCTTGTACCCACCTCCCACCACCATCCATCCACAGGCCGCCATCTTGTACCCACCTCCCACCACCATCCACATGCCGCCATCTTGTACCCACCTCCCACCACCACCATCCACAGGCCGCCATCTTGTACCCACCTCCCACCACCATCCATCCACATGCCGCCATCTTGTACCCACCTCCCACCACCATCCAACCAGGCCGCCATCTTGTACCCACCTCCCACCACCATCCACATGCCGCCATCTTGTACCCACCTCCCACCACCATCCACATGCCGCCATCTTGTACCCACCTCCCACCACCATCCAACCAGGCCGCCATCTTGTACCCACCTCCCACCACCATCCACCAGGCCGCCATCTTGTACCCACCTCCCACCACCATCCCACCAGGCCGCCATCTTGTACCCACCTCCCACCACCATCCATCCACAGGCCGCCATCTTGTACCCACCTCCCACCACCATCCAACCAGGCCGCCATCTTGTACCCACCTCCCACCACCATCCACATGCCGCCATCTTGTACCCACCTCCCACCACCATCCAACCAGGCCGCCATCTTGTACCCACCTCCCACCACCATCCAACCAGGCCGCCATCTTGTACCCACCTCCCACCACCATCCACATGCCGCCATCTTGTACCCACCTCCCACCACCATCCAACCAGGCCGCCATCTTGTACCCACCTCCCACCACCATCCAACCAGGCCGCCATCTTGTACCCACCTCCCACCACCATCCATCACGCATGCGCACATCGCCACTTATGACGTCACCAAAGGTTCTGCGCATGCGCAGTGAAGCGCCATTTACTTTATCGACTCTTTGTATACTACTATCGGCTCAGCTATATTGTGAGGTATTATTGATGAAATACTATATTCTATCTTGTTGCTTATGTGTATAGCTACCAGACAAAACATTCCATGGTGTGAAAGGAATGAGTGGGTATTGGAGTGTTAGAGGGTTGTTTGTATATTATTTATATGTTTTATGTGGAAATAATAAAAATATTAAAAAAAAATTTAAAAAAAAAAAAAAAAAATGTCACGTACCCAGCCAACCGCGGTTGTATGAACTGGAAGACCACGAAGGGAGCCGTGGCAAGGGACGTTTACGACGTGGAATTACAGCCCTTGGTGAAATCAACAGAAGACTACTACATCGTGGAACGCATCCCGGAAACCTCGTGAAATCGCAATGCTATCCCCGTTCATTTGATTCCTGGGTCCTGGCTGACCAGGTGAAACGACTAAAAAGCCAGGAACCACACCCATCATCGTTCATTCTACGCTTGACCATGAACACATATGGACAAAATGTGACCGCTCTGAACACATCAATCCACAAAACGCGTGAAGTATCAAGCGGGCTTTGTGGTGACACTACGCATCTTGTATAGGGTGTGTTTTATGATGTAGCGTATCTCATCTCTCGCAGGAACGTCTGATACAATCAGACGTTCCTGCGGTACATGACGTCCATGAAGCAATAAAGAGACACTTTACCACTAAAACCGGACACCGTGATGACCTCAGCAGTCAGGACTTATTTGAAAAGTTATGCTTAAAGGGCTGCCATCCACTCCCATTAAGCTAACTGGTGATTTCAGGGTACGACCAGTATGAGAATTTTAGTTCGACAGGTTCCCCTTTCAGTTGCAGGGTTTACAAGTGTATAGCGGTTTATTGAATATTTTTATTTGCATTATTGTTGAGTATCGCAATCCACATCATGACAGAACTGGAGAAGTCCAGGAGAATTCATTGGTGGAGAATTCTCGTATTACTGGGCTAGATGTTTCCAGTTGTCCCGAGTATGTTTCTGAATTAATTAAAAAGCATGTAAGAGAATTGCGAATTGAGATGAAAAATCACATTCATAATTCGAGGGGGGAAAGGGAATCAGAGCTTGACAGAATGCATTACCAGAATCGGACAGCTGGTATCTAAACAGCAGAGGCTCTCTGATAAGGTTTGTAAACTGGAGGACTGGGTGGGAGCGAAATTAGCCGAGCATGGTTCCCGATTGACCGGGATTACTACTCATCCGGGCTGGATACCAGATTAGGAACAGTGGGAGCTGGGGTAACAAATGTGGGGGAACAAGTCGGAATGATTATGACAATGATGCAAGGCCAGGGGACCAGTCCAATGTTCAGAGCAGTCCGGTGGCGGTGCTGTTAGGCCGTCACCGGGTAACGTTGAGCAGAAAACTTTGTCTGTGCCCAATGATGTGCAAACGCCGGGGTTCGTGGTAGGGAATGCAATGCTGGCGAGGGTATCCAGCATGCACATTATACGGATACAGGGGTGGTGAAAGCTTGTGAGGGGTCAGGGCTTCATCACAGGGTGGAACACTCTTCTGTGTCCATCTCTGATCCTTTCGTCCCTACACATAGAAAGATTGGGGAAGAGCACAAAGTAGCCTTCCTCTTCATCCGTTGATTATTGATCATGACTGTCTCGGTGCAATCTCAGTCCAGTTGACCGCTTCAGTGCTGGAACCCCTACTCGGTGATCTATGAGTCCGACGACGAACCGGGGTCCGAGAACGAACCAATAGAAAAAATGGTATCCCTTTCTCCCCACACCGTCAGTGAAAAGAGACAGTGAGAAAGTGTCACGATACAATCAGACGTTCCTGCGTACATGTCGTCCATGGCCCAATAAAGAGCCACTTTACCACCAAAATCGGACGCCGCGATGACCTCAGCACCACTCCAGCAAACGAACCCACCGATATCGCTATTACCACCAGCCCAACAATGGGTCGAAGACGAAGTCTTAATGAATGCGGGTGGGAGACAAGACTAACATGAACTGGAATGATAAAGGTGAACTGCTCGTTCAGAATCAGGCAGTATCCGGTAACCACATCACCGATTTGGTAAACGACATTATGCGTCGACGCGAGTCATAGCCGGTTTCTCAAGGATGCGACGAGTATGCCCGAGGGAAGCCCTCATGACTGGATCGGGATTCAGCAGGAACAGTCCCCTGTACCCGCAACCTGGAAGTCACAACTCCCGATACGGTCCCACGAAATTGGGTATTCGGAGATGAAAGGACCTAAATATAGAGAGCCAAGAAGAATACATCTGAAGGCCGACCAGAAGACAGTCCTTTCTGCATTGGAACAGTACGCTATTGATTGGTCTAAGCGAGAAAAAGTTGAACCTACAGTACTCGCTGATTGGCTGGACCTGACCAAGAGCAAGGTCGTTGAAACAATCCGCCATATTGACAGAAGTACTCTTCCCCAAGCAAAACAAGTACTGAGAAACCTCAATTCGCAAGAAGTTCTAGCAAATCTCCAGAGTAAATTCGTCATAGTCCCAGCAGACAAAGCTCCGAATAATATAATATTCATATGTAAATATTACTATTACCAGGTGTTGGTTAAAGAATTGAGTGTAGACATATCTTCATCAAATACGTCCACTTACTCCCAAACTGCAATTATTCTGGAAGATTTATTTAACAATCAGAAAAAGTTTCTCAGGGAAAGAGGTATTTGTCTTCCAACCAATCATAACGACATACCAAACCTATACTGGACTCCCAAAATGCATAAATCACCATACAAAGCTAGATTCATAGCTGGTTCTAGAAGCTGCACCATCAAGCTTCTTTCAACCTTATTGACGAGGGCCCTTCAGGAGGTAAAAGTATCTTGGGAAAGGTATTGCGCCACTATTTCTAAGAACTCTGGCGTTGAATGTCATATTGAAAAACTCAAAATGTCTTACGGAGGAACTTGATGCTAAAGGTCACATACCGTACAGACATGTATCCACATGGGATTTCTCGACTCTCTATACTACAATCCCTCATCAGGAACTTATTGATCGTCTAAGTTCATTAATAGTATCTGTGATCAAGAAAACTGATCGTAGATATATTAATGTCGGAAGCCATAAAGCATTCTTTAGCTCTACTGCATACAAAAGATATCATTCATGGGATGCTTCTTTGTTTATAGAGTTGCTTGAATTTCTCATTAAAAATATCTATGTGAAATTTGGCGACACAATATATCAGCAGCATATAGGTAGTCCAATGGGTACTAATTGTGCACCCCTGTTGGCTGACCTGTATCTATTCTCTGATGAATATGACTATATGCAGGCGCTTTCAAAAACAGATCCATTCAAAGCCCGTTCCTTCTCATTCACCAAACGCTATATAGACGATCTTCTCGCTGTGGATAATCGCTATATAAATGACGCAGTGAAGGATATATATCCACCTTCACTGGATTTGAAGGAAACTACAGATAGCCCTACAGGCACATCTTATTTAGATCTCTATCTCTATAAAAATGAAGCGGGCATTCTCTCTCGTCGACTTTATGACAAAAGAGATGATTACAATTTCGACATCGTAAACTATCCTGGATAGTAATATTCCAGTGGGACCTGCATATGGCGTATACATATCTCGCTTAGTAGCATTTGCTAGATCCTGTGTTAAATGTGATGATTTTAATCAACGTCACAAAACATTGTTGCAGAAACTTATAAAACAGGGCTATTCCACCAAGCGCCTCCACTCAAAGTTTCTCAAATATGGCGATACATATCGCATGCTGATAGCAAAATACGAACGTAGCGTGCAAGATCTATGGCGCTACGTTTCGTAACTTGTGTCTAATTCCGCTTAACCCGGGGCTAGGGGCCGTATGAACCCATGTACTTCAAGATTCTCATGGTACTCATATGAACAGTCACAATCAAAGCGTGACTGAGATACATCATTCTTTAGATGACGACTTACAACGAATATTATGGATTAAGAATACTGATCAGCGATACGGATTTGATATTTTTGGAACATCATGATGTCTTGCCGGCATCATTGAAAACTGTTGACCGCTTCTCTCTTGCAGGAAACAAGCCTATGTTTATGTATACTATGATTGTCTTTTTGAATTTGGTGCTAATACTGTTATATGGAAAATGGAATAGGTCTTTGGATTATGGACGCGGATATTCTCTAATGGACGACGGCTGGATTATGAATGACGGACTAGGCGCTTGTAATTCCAATTCCAATCGTAATATCTAGACTGGCGGGATGGCTTATTGGATATGGCCACTCCCGTCGCGATTATTAGGTGAAGGGTTTCCGTTTTGGCTTCTCGCTGGGTTTCAGCGAAACCCCTCTCTCCTCAACCTTTACTAACTTGAAATCGGTGGATGAAAATCCGGACGCAGTACAAGGTAAACTAGACAAAGAATTAGCGTTAGGTCGCATCGCTGGACCTTTTCCTCTACCACCTTTCGACCCATTCCATTCCTCCCCTTTAGGCTTGGTTCCAAAGAAAGAACAAGGCAAATTCCGATTGATTCATCATCTCTCCTATCCGGAAGGTTTGTCGGTCAACTCTGGTATTCCGCGTGACGCGGCAACGGTACAGTATGCCACCATCGATGATGCTATACACCACATCCTCTCAGCGGGTCGGAACTGTTTTTTGCCCAAAACGGACATTGAATCTGCCTTCAGGCTCATCCCGGTACACCCGTCCCAGTATCATCTTTTAGGTTTCACGTGGCGTGACGAGTACTTCCATGATCGATGTTTACCAATGGGAGCCTCCTCTTCATGTAGCATATTTGAGTCATTCAGTTCTGCGATTGAATGGGTAGCCAGAACCAAGCTAGGCATCAAACGAATAGTACACGTCCTTGATGATTACTTGATTATCAATTCCTCAAAAGCAGGATGTGAAGCCCAGCTAGAGTCTTTCCTCGACATGTGTGATGATATAGGAGTCCCCATGGCCCAAGATAAAACAGCGGGTCCCTCCGAAATCCTACCATTCCTTGGCTGTGAACTGGATACCATAAAATTTGAAGTACGCTTGCCTCTCGACAAATTACAGCGATGCAGAGAACTCATATCCTATTGCATGTCTAAGGAAAAAATCACTCTCCATAATCTCAGACAAATTCTGGGCACTCTGAATTTTGCATGCAATGTCATTGTACCTGGTAGAGCATTCTTACGCAGGCTGGCAGATCTGACCATTGGTGTCAACAAACCTTACTATCACATCCGCTTGACCCGCCAGGTGAAAGAAGATCTGCTTATGTGGGAATCCTTCCTGCAAGCATATAATGGTAAGTCCTACTTCCTCAACCTAGAATGGTCATCATCTGATTCGCTCTCCTTGTACACTGATGCCGCAGCAGGGCTAGGATATGGGGCAGTATTAGGCACTCATTGGTTCTATGGTTCATGGGATGACCAGTGGCGATACCAGGATATCACGTTGCTAGAACTATACCCAATTGTCCTATCTGTGGAGGTGTGGGGGTCCAAGTTCACCAACGAGAAAGTGGAGTTTTTCACGGACAACATGGCACTAGTAAGTATTATCAACAAGCAAACCTGCAAGCAACCCCAGGTAATGGCATTGGTAAGACGACTGGTTCTATCTTGTTTGAATTTTAATATTCAGTTCTTGGCCACTCATGTACCTGGAAAATTTAATGTCTTAGCGTATGCTCTCCCACGTATACAGGTAGACGAATTCAGACGTCTGGCCCCCGAGGCTCAACGGAACCCCAATCTCATCCCGCCACTTCCTGCGTTCCCCTGTTGGAAGGGCTAGAACATCTCCTACACCACACACTTGCCCCCTCATCCAGGCGGTCATACCACCGCACGTGGCAAGTTTTTCAGGTGTTTTGTCACCAGTATCAGCTCAGCAGCACGTTACCTCTGTCCATCCCCACCATGGCTCTTTTTATTTCGTACTTAACCTCAAAACAATTTTCGGCTTCCACAATCACTTCTTATCTGTCCGCCATTTCGTATGCCCACAAAGTTCTGAATTTTTCAGATCCCACCTCCAGTTTTCTGATCCATAAATTACTGCGAGCATGTCGAAAATTGTCCCCATCAAAGGATAATCGTTTACCAATTACGAAGGACATTCTCCATCGCATTGTCGATGCCCTGCCTCTGTCAATTCCAACCCATTACCGCGCTTGCTTATTCAAAAGCATGTTTTTACTAGCTTTTAGTGCCTTCCTGCGTGTCGGCGAAATAGCTTCAAAAGGTCCCACATCCAAGAATTTGCTGCAACTTGCGGCAGTTCGTTTCGATCCAGTGACGTCGAGCCTTTGCTTAACCATCATAGATTTTAGAACACACCTCGGGGGATCCGTTCCACCTCACTATCCCAAAATCAGACTCTCCATATTATACGGTCAGGGCGATGCGGGAGTTCATCGACAAGCGGGGTAATGCTCCGGGTCCATTATTCGCATATCCACCAGCCCTTCCAGTATCTCAACAGGAATTCACGACCGAACTCCATAATGCCCTGAAGACAGCAGGGCTTCCCGTCGAACACTTCCGCAGCCATAGCTTTCGCATTGGAGCAACTACGGAAGCATCAGCTAGAGGATTATCTGACAGCCAGATTCGCCGGCTGGGGAGATGGAAATCAGACGCATTCAAGTCTTACATTCGTACAAATTGCGCTATCAATAATGCATGAAACTTCCTTAATTGGTCCTCGGCACCCAAAGCCTTTTGCGGGTTGCATCTGCTTTGTGTTTCAATTTTATAAATATACAGACGTCTTAACTACTCTAATACGTCAACGCGGGGAATGCCAATGAGCTTCTTGCGGGCTGCAGAAGCCGGATATGGACGACATTAGTAACAGACTATCGCACAATTTCACTGTATCCTTATTTTATTGTGTACGTTGCTTTCTAATGCCTTTGTATTACTATTCATTTACATGACGTTACAGGTTGCAGGCTGCACCCAGTTGTCCTCCAGGATGGTTCTCACCAGTTCAGTTTAGTGCAATATCGCTGGAGATTACGGGCTGTATCTCCTAGTCAGACGTCAATATTCTGGTAAACTCATATCAAACGTAGTTGAACCATCCTGGAGGAACATGTGTTTGTGCCCCATCTTTTCCCAGCAAAACCCTCATAACTTTGGGGGGCTGGGTTTTTAATGCGGGGCACATCCCAAGGTGGTAGCAGTACGGAAGGAGGTTGGTCCATTCAGGATCCCGTCCCCCCCCAGACACTCCCTTCTTTTCCATTGGTCGGCTAGGCGCGTATGGATTGGGATTGGGGCTGCCACTCGCGAGCGCCGCGGGCGGTGGTGGCGGTTCAGCCCCACTTCCTTCATTTGGTCTTTTTTGGTCAGCCACATACTTTCCGTGTTACCAGCTATACTTTAATAAATACATTTTAGTTCACAACTTACAGCGTACAGCTAAATTCTACTAAATTCAGGATTTTCAATTCATCCATTAAATAGCCACTAAATGTGGACTTTTGCTAAATTCTGGAATTTTAATTCATCCATTAAACAATCACTAAAAGTGGACTTTTTCTAAATTCACGATTTTCAATTCATTCATTAAATAGTCACGAAACGTGGCCTTAGTCGACCATACCCCAGTGTGTTTGTTGTTTCTTTATTCATTCGTCTCCAAGCTGAATGCAGGTACAAATAAAAAGTTACGACCGCGTAACTGAGTTTGTGCAGGCATTTAGGAATTTTATTTTGCCCAGGCAGTCCGCTAACTGCCTTTGTCTATAGCTTTCCCGCGAAGACCTACTGTTTATTCATAAGAACGAGAAAGAGCCAATCACGGGTGCACAGGAAACCCACCTGACCCGGGTACCACACAAAGATAATCTCTACTTCTATTCACTCTTTAGCCGGTCTTTGGTGATACAACAGCGTCTTTAGAATTTGTCACAGCTTCGACCTCCTTCCTCCCCGCCATGAATTTTAATTCATCCATTAAACAATCACTAAAAGTAGACTTTTTCTAAATTCACGATTTTCAATTCATTCATTAAATAGTCACGAAACGTGGCCTTAGTCGACCATACCCCAGTGTGTTTGTTGTTTCTTTATTCATTCGTCTCCAAGCTGAATGCAGGTACAAATGAAGCATATGGAATTACAGTCGCAAACCAGTCCTCCTGCACAATCACAATCAAAATTTGATGCGGCTCGTCAAGTACGTCTCGTCCCGCCATTTCAGGAAAAAGAAGTTGATAAATATTTTCTGCATTTTGAGAAAATTGCTGAAAATTTAAACTGGCCAAAAGAAAATTGGAGTTTACTTCTTCAATGTGTTTTGATCGGTAAGGCAAGGGACATTTACACTCAATTGACGGTGGAGCAAGCATCAGGTTATGATACAGTGAAGGATTTAATCCTTAAAGGTTATGAATTAGTTCCTGAAGTCTATAGACAAAAGTTTCGTAGTTGTGAAAAAGAAAACTCTCAGACTTATGTGGAATTTGCTCGTTCAAAAGAACAGTTATTTGATAGGTAGTGTGCCTCGGTTAATATTGACAACCAATTTGAAATTACAACACATATAAGGGAAGCCTTAGACAGCTTATGCTGGTAGAGGAATTTAAAAGGTGTATCCATGGTGACAATAGAACATTTCTTGATGAAAAGAATGCCAACACTAGATCAGGCAGCACGTTTTGCTGACGAATACGCTCGGACACACAAATTATCATTTGTCAATGCTGTTAAGCCAAATCCATTCCAGTCTAATCTCTCAGGTAACAAACCCAGTTCTTCCTCAGGGCCTAAAACTTTTAATCCCAGTTACAAAGGTCAAAGGTCAAAGACAAAGTCTCAGTCACCCACTTTTAACACTCAAAATAAATCTCCCGTTTGCAATTATTGTAAAAAGGAAGGCCGTTTAATGGCTAATTGTTTTGAATTGAAAAGAAAACAATAAGATCAAGCCTTTCAAAAGCCCAGTGGTTTCCTCACTTCAAGATCTATACCCAAGCAGGTTAGTGACGTTCATAGTGTATATGACGTTAAGATGGCCAGGGACACTGTTCCCATTAGTACTTTCAAGGATAAGGTTGACAGTTTTTCAAATCCTGTTATGGAGATTTTTGAACCATTTATCCACAATGGTTTTGTGTCACTTTCAAGTGATTTGTCTAATGCTACTCCTGTTAAGATTTTGCGAGACGCGAGCGCGTCCCAATCTCTTTTGTTGGCAGATACTTTGCCGTATTCTGACTCTTCATCTGCAGGCAGTAATGTTCTGATTAAAGGGGTAGATTCTGTAAATTATACACCCGTTCCGCTCCATAACGTTCATCTGTCTTCCGACTTGATTTCTGGGCCTGTTAAGGTGGGTGTTAAAGGTAGTTTACCATTTGAGAGTGTTCAATTACTTCTTGGAAATGATCTTGCGGTCGGGGTTAACCCGATTGTAACTGGCAAGCCTTGTTTGGATTAGATCCATGATCCAGCTGAAGAAGAAATTCAAAGTTTGTATCCTGCTTGTGCAATTACTAGAGCCATGAGTAAATTGACTGAGGAGTCGGAAAAGTCTCTTCAAGATGACGTCATCGATGACGTTTGTCTGGCCGACACTTTCGTGTGTTTAAATGATGAGGCTGATACGCCACATTTTGATAGCAAATTGGAATGTTCTAATGACAAAATTTCAAAATCACGGCTGATTAGGATAAGTTACAAGCGTCTAGTCCGTCATTCATAATCCAGCCGTCGTCCATTAGAGAATATCCGCGTCCATAATCATGGACATTTCCAAGTTGTTTGACAGGGCAGTAGATGAGTGTGATGTAACTCAAGAGCCTGTGTGTTACTTTTGTGTTCTTATGCGCAAATGACGACCGCCAGATGTGTCACCTGATGATGAGTGAGCAATTAAGTATCAGATTGTAGTACTAAATTCATATCGTTCAGATATCCTCAAACTATCCCGTGAAACACCTCTTTCAGGCCATTTAGGTGTCAACAAAAGATATTACAAAATTCTAAATAATTTCTATTGGCCAAATTTAAAGAAAGATGTTACGGAATTTTGTAGATCATGCCACACATGTCAAATGGTAGGAGAACCAAACCAAACCATACCAAAAGCCCCTCTACAGCCAATCCCTGCATTTGAGGAAGCACTTAGTAGAGTGATTATAGATTGTGTTGGTCCATTACCAAAAACAAAGTGAGGCAATCAATACATGTTAACAGTCATGTGTGCTTCAACCAGGTTCCCTGAGGCCATTCCTTCACGGAATATTAAGTCAAAAACTATTGTTAAGGCCTTAGTTAAGTTTTTCACACTTGTCGGCCTACCCCAGTCCGTTTAGTCTGATCAGGGATCTAATTTTTATGTCAGGAATTTTTTAACAAGTCATGCATGAATTGGGAATAAAGCAGTACAAATCATCTGCATACCACCCAGAAAGCCTAGGCGCATTAGAAAGATTCCACCAGACATTAAAGAACATGATTATGACTTATTATTTTGACACAGAGAAAGATTGGGATGAAGGCATACATTTGTTATCGTTTGCTGTTAGAGAGTCTTTAGGCTTCAGTCCATTTGAATTAGTCTTTGGTCATACAGTTAGAGGACCACTTAAACTGCTAAAGGAAAAGTTCCTAGACAGTGATCTTGACTCAGGTAGTCTCTTACAATGTGTCGGACTTTCGCAGCAGGTTGACTAAAGCATGTGATTTGGCCTTGTCAAGTTTAAAGTCAGCACAAAAATGTATGAAAATAATCTATGACAAACATGCCCTTAAACGAAGTTTCAAACCTGGTGAGAAGGTACTGGCTTTTCTGTCTATTCCTGGTAATCCACTTAAGGCTAGATATTATGGTCCTTATGTCATTGAAAAGAAATTAAGTGACCTTAATTATGTAATTCAGACTCCTGACAGGCGAAAACACAAACAGTTATGTCATGTAAATATGTTAAAGTTATACATAGACAGAGAAAGCACTTACAGTACTGTACTCCCTGTAAGTGTAGTTAGTTCTGACCCTGATAATAAAGAAACTCGTGAACAGCCCATGACAGCGGCGAAATTACAGAACTCTGACATTCTAATTAATTTGGATTCCAAGGTGTGTCACCTCGAACCAGCGCGTCAGGAAGAACTTCGAACTCTGCTCAGTCAATATGAACATTTGTTTCCCGATATCCCCACTCGGACTGATAAAATTTCACATGACGTCAATGTCGGAGATTCAAATCCAGTAAAGCAGTAGCCATATCATTTGAATCCCATTAAACAAAACTATCTGAAAACTAGGCCCATGGGCTTATAAGGGATCTATTATTCTGGGTATTTTATTCAAATACATCAACCTGCTGACTTGGCTGTATTGCACTGCCGAGTACACGCTGATCTTGAGTCTTGGAGGTGGCCCAATCTTCGGCCAAGACTGGTTGCACGGCGCTGCAATGTGATATTTTTTCATAAATTTAAGGGTCCACTGCATGCATTACAACGTCGTTGCTGTAGACATGGGTTGGTGTCATGCTAAAAAAGATCCAGTATATCGGAAATAAATCACAGGAACGTCAAACTTAACACTTAATTTGGGTTGCCCTGGTGCAATTAACCGGTCAATATTTGAATAATACACGCAGGAAATAACCTCTGATTGCTTAATTGTATGCCCCCCATTACACTTTAGTCCAACACTGCCCGGCCATTGTTCTGTTCTGTATTAACCGAGATCCAACGTGGACAAATATATTTCCCAGTCAGTCAGGTTTGAGGAACCAAGGGTAATAACTCTTGAAAATATAACCGAAATGCAGAGAAACTTCATGCTGCATAACTATTGGGTAGTTATCATGCAAATTTCATAAATGTCCATATAATATTAACCGAGATCCAGCCCAAACAAGTCCCAATTAACAAACATTTCAGTAGGCTCCAGTCCTACTCACTTTGGAGCGGGTGGTTGGATGGGTTCAAGTTCCTGTTGCTTCAATGCATTTTGCTGAGAAGCAACAGGAACAATGTGATGTCTAGCACTGTAATATCACTTGTCTTTATTGCACCATGTATTAGCGGCCTGTCTGTGTCTTGTGCGCTGTCCTCGATGTTTTAGGTTTTGGGTGGTGCTTAGTTGCTTCGTCGTGATATAGCTGAAATATTGTTGAAAGTGACGTTAAATTCTATTCACTCACTCACTCACTCATTTTGGAACAGCTATACACATAAATGGTTTGAATTGTTGTGGCAGATATCGATGCTTTATTTTTATCCTATTTTGAGGTGTCTAGCCAACTTTTGTATAAAATTCAGCCTGTTTTGAAGAACTCCATAAATGACATTGTCATTGCCCCATAATTACATGGAAATAATCATGATCTACTCCCGTAATTAAAAAAAATAAAAATAAAATGATGATGCCGTGGCTCCAATCCCAGAAGATTATTCAAGATGCCAATATGTGTCATATGTGTTGTTGTTGCAATATGCCATTTTTGGTTTTATTCGTCAAAGTTCACCATATGCTTTGCTAATCTTTGGCGTTTGCATTCATTTTCAAGTCCATTGTGTTCCCTGAGTAGCCTATAGGCGCAACCTGTTCTGTACTTTTCAAGTCAAACACAGTGGTCAAATCTGCGGACAAACGGTAAGCACAACGTCCATGTTAACTGCCCGTGTAAGCAACGCACAATTCTCTTTGGATTAAAATACTGACTTGAAAGGTGTGTTCTCCGAAATAAAAATTAGGAATCGTTGAACTTGTTCTGGTTTCGTTTTCGACAGGACATAGCTTCGCATAGCTTTGGAATTGGAGATGTTGCCAGACATGTACAGTCGATCTCATCAAATCGTGTCACTGAAGCATGTGTCAGTGAAGTTTGTTTTATTTATCCATCAGTTTAGCCTTTAAGTGAATCATGCGCAAATCAAGTGTTGAAAATTGGGGTCTTCATAACCCAGAGTGAGATCGAACGAGAGTGAAACGAGATACACACGTGGACAAAATGATAGGAAAAGTGCACGCACTCGCCCCGGCAGCACTGGCCAGTCTGCGATATCACACGCCTCACATTCCCAGGTTTATTTCTGATTGAACGATGGGCAGTCGTGCACGTGTTAAGCCAACCTACTCACTGGGCTGATACGCAAGTTCTTCAAACCACTGTTGGCTGTTTGGTATTCAATTTGAACCACGTTCACATGTCCCTTGAAACACAAACCGTGCACCCGAGACAGTTGCACGAATGTTACAGACACTTCAGCAAGTAGGCGCATAGATATGAGGTTGGGTTTGGAAATCTTATATATTGTTGTTGATGTTACGGTAATTCCCCTAATAATTCAATCACAGGAAGTTCATTTTTCAACTCTGTTATTCAAATAGAGAGAAAAAGTAACATTCCCATTCTTCATTCAAATTGAAGAAAAGTCATATAATGACAAAATGTGACACTTTGTGGCTGGTGCCATCTAGAAATTTGCCAGATTTATTCCATATTTGCTGCACTTCCGGTGATCGAATTATTAGGAGAATTACCGTAAGCTGTTGTTACTATACTGTTGTTGTTGTTGTTATCTGCAAAACATTAACATCGGCAATTGTGACAACCAGTATTTCCGGTGATCAAACCGCAGCACAAGCCACCGGGATCACAGTATATTCACAGTTAAACATAAAAAATTATCAGCCAAGCCTATTCCATATTAAATATGTGTGCATGTAAAATATACGGTACTCAATCATGCATAAATAATTTGATCAAAGAGTGTATTTCTCCAATCTAGCACCAATTTAATTGTTCCACTAAATGCTATCGCCTATATGCAGCTACCATGTCCAGGACAACTCCTCAAAGGCGTATATCCTTAGACACAAGCCTTATATAGTACTGGGTGGAATAATAATTATAAATCCAGTTATTTACTAAAAATTGTTTTTTCTTGTTTATAAATATATCTTTTTTATCACAGTAATTTACAAGAATTTATTCAGCATCACTTCCAATCACAGATAATATTCAGGAATAGGCTGCAGCTTGACTTTGTAAACGTGCTATAGAAAACAATAAGGTATATTGGGGTTTCAAGTGCGCATGTCACATCCTAGCTAAATAATATATAGCCCTCAAGAGTATGAGGGCTATAGGTCGGCCCCAGTCACCTCCAGCGAGGGTTTTAGATAATTTTATTACGAATCACCCACCTCTGAAACTGCCGTACATCTAATCTCTATCCCCTCCTGCGCACTATTTTAAAATCTTGAGCACTATTGTGAAATAGTGACGCATATATCGCCGTCTGAATTTTTCAGTCGTAAACTTCAACTCTCTGCGCCGCCATGTTGGTGACGTCACTGTATATGGTGAACATGGCGCGTTTAAAGTGGAATTCGACTGGAAAATTCAGACGGCGATATATTCGTTACTATTTCACAATAGTGCTCAAGATTTTAAAATAGTGCGCAGGAGGGGATAGAGATTAGATGTACGGCAGTTTCAGAGGTAGGTGATTCGTAATAAAATTATCTAAAACCCTCGCTGGAGGTGACTGGGGCCGACCTATAGCCCTCATACTCTTGAGGGCTATATATCATTTAGGTAGTCACATCCGGGTCTTAGGAAAGAAAAACATAGCCACGTGGGCAAACGTTTGTATATGACAACATAACTGGCAACCACCTCGCTGGGGGTCTAATAACACCCCAGCCACCAGTCAGATTTTTGGACCGGATTCGGGGCCTTCGCGCACATCGCCGGTAGTGACATCATATATAGTAAAATGGATGTTTACCGAACATTTCGATTACTTTTCCAGTCTGCATAATACCTCTGTTGTCTTAGCGTTAAAAAGAATTATCTGGAGATAATTTTCCCTGTTTATCTGGACAGAGCATATGAAAAGTAGTTCGCTCATGCGCAACACTAAAGGAGTCGTTTGGTCGGATTCAAACTGAACCGTGCGTTGGTTGGTTTCCCCTATACGTCATAGCAACGTAGTAAAGGTCAACTTCCGCTATTGGAGGCAGGGATGTTATTGGAGCCTGCGAAATGGAGCATGCGCTGTGGGGAGGTTGCATAGCTGGCTGGCACTGTTTTCTGCCGTTTCTGAAATTTTTTCGGCAAAGTGGGTTTTTTGGTGACAGAGAAAATAAATATAGGTATTCGTGAAAAAATAGAAGCGCGAAAAAATAGAAGCCCAAAACAACACGTTAGCACATAAAATTCACCCGCAGAAAATGCCAAACGATCGCAAACATTCAAAGAGGTTCAACATGCTCTGTGATTTGCCTGTCAGAACTCGTTTCGTTTGCGTAGTGAAGTCAGGTGTGGGGGGAAAAAGCTTTAAAAAAGAGAACAATAAATCTGGTCACCTGCTAGGCTTAAATTGATCAGAATGTCCGCTTGAGTACGCGAGTGAATTCAATCAAGTATGTTGACTATGCGTTTTGCGAGTCCCACCCGTTGTGAGCCTCGAGGCCTCGACCGTACCTGGACGCAGAGCGACCAGGAAATGCGGCACAAGTTTACAGCCTTGCCAGTCAGAATAACTGTGTTTTTTTCCTTATGTTCGATTAAATAGGGATAACAAGTTTATATTTTATTTTTGACGAGTACATCAAACCCATTTGAGGCAAAAAATCGGGCGGTTGGAGGGCCTTTACAACTCCTAAAATCTTCCACTGTCACGCCATGCTTCCATGCTTCTGCAGGCTTGGGGAACCACGTGATCGGTTTGTTTATCTTTCTTCAATCCCAGAATGCACCGCGGCCAGCGGAACCCCAATAAGGCTTATTTAACTAGTCCTGTACTATTCTAATCCCAAGTACGAAGTCTAACCGTACCGATGCAACAACCGGCCTCCAATAATATTTTGGAAATTAAATAAACTCAAACTTTTTTTCTTTTTTTTTCCTTTGAAATTTTGAAGCCTACAAATCTCTCTCCAGCCGACAGATGTCAAATGTTTTTTTGTTTTTTTTCAATAAATATTAATAATGTAGGGACCAGCCCATATAGGCCGAAACCCAAAATAAAACTCAAATAATTGGTCAATCCTATACAAACTACTTGACAACAAATTTCGCATTTTAATCCTAAACGTGGAATAACCCTGACCAAAACTATAAATCCTTTTCCCCTTTAAAGACTTCAAAAATTTATGACCATACAAGTTGTTGTTGTTCACGCCTCAACAGTCGGGAACGATCAACAACTTTCAAAACGGGTATGCTCAGTAAATGTAACAGCGCCCACGAAAAAAAAAAATTTCATATATTTTTTTTTAGCTATAACCAAACAATAGGTTCTCCAGAACTTATCTAAGAAATATTGACCCTTCAGTGCTTCCAAGAAAGTCAGAAACTAGCGAAGAGTCACAACTATATTGTTGGAACAGCCTGGAAACAAGAACACTTTTCACAAATTCCGCCTGTCTTTTGGAGATAATTTCTAGCCTATAAGAATTCTATCAATATACTAAATCGTCCGAAACAGTAAACATCCGCTTACGCTTCGTTCTCGGATGTTTTTATCAAAAAGTTCGACTTAACTCTTTCAAAAAAGGTCCGAAATCCAAGATGGCGTCCCCCAACAAAACACGTGTTGTCAGGTTATTTACTGTTCGCAGCGCCAATGTTGTAGTAGCCGAGTATTACTGTGGTGGTTATACCCACCATAAATACTAACTAATATGGGTTAGCATTCAAGCGGCACGTCTTACAGTGGTATGTAATCTGTGGAATGCTCTGCCGGACGCAGTCGTTATCTCGGATACGCTCAATAAATTTAAGTCCAGTTACGATCGGCATATGAGAGTATATCATACTGCCAGTCCACGATATGTTTTTGGCTCATACCCAAAAGTGACTATTATACGTGAGGATCTCTACGACCCGCAACAGGCTATTTAGCCTATCAAGCTGAAGAGGATGTATGTATGTACAGGTTCCAAGGTTTCACAAAGTCTGTCGTTTTAGGGATCTCCGGGAATTGGTCACTGCGCATGCCGATGTTCTCGACAATCTCCGCCGGAGCCGTTCCTACCACACCAGTAACCCGTGCGAGGAGAATGCTGCATACATTA
>JAVTVY010015096.1:0-59440 GCA_036873755.1 Hanleya hanleyi | reverse complement strand
CGAAACTATAAAAAGCGGAACACGGATTTTACCCTTAAAATAGGGGAAAACACCTATCAACCCTAGCCAAAAGGGCTAATATCGGTCCCCGGGCTTATCGGGGCCTGCCTATCAAGTCAATGGGGTGGGTGCATGTAAAATTAGGATTTTTTTCCCGAAACTATAAAAAGCGGAACACGGACTTTACCCCTAAAATAGGGGAAAACCCCTATCAACCCTAGCCAAAAGGGCTAATATCGGTCCCCGGGCTTATCGGGGCCTGCCTATTAAGTCAATGGGGTGGGTGCATGTAAAATTAGGATTTTTCCCGAAACTATAAAAAGCGGAACACGGACTTTACCCCTAAAATAGAAAGAAAAAAAACTATCAACCCTAGCCAAAAGGGCTAATATCGGTCCCCGGACTTATCGGGGCCTGCCTATCAAGTCAATGGGGTGGGTACATGTAAAATTAGGATTTTTTCCCGAAACTATA
Source organism: Hanleya hanleyi (assembly GCA_036873755.1). Taxonomy (NCBI): domain Eukaryota; kingdom Metazoa; phylum Mollusca; class Polyplacophora; order Lepidopleurida; family Hanleyidae; genus Hanleya; species Hanleya hanleyi. The sequence continues at coordinate 58,966 of JAVTVY010015096.1, read as the reverse complement.
AAAAGTGGAACACGGACTTTACCCCTACAATAGGGGTCTGTATTATACAATATAAGGGAAAATGCCTGTATGGGGTATGGGGATGGTCAATTTTTTCGCGGGCTTTACTATGGCTTGTGGGGTCTCGTTTTTCTCGTTTCGCCAAGAAAATGACAATGGGAAGGGTCCCGGAGCGAATCGGTGAAATTTTTGGGAAAAGTCACCGAGGTCTGTATATAGGCTCATATACTGGCTATATGGGGGGGAGGGTGGTCAATTTTTTTGTGGGTGTTACTATGGCTTGTGGGGTCTCGTTTTTCTCGTCTCACCAAGAAAAACACGATGGGAGGGGTCCCGGAGCGAATCGGTGAAATTTTTGGAAAAAGTCACCGAGGTCTGCATATAGTCCATACTGGCTATATGGGGGTATAGGTTCAAGCTGGGAAATTCACACACGTTCATTGTGATATGGGTTGTGGGGTCTCGTTTTTCACGTCTCGTCATTTAGAACACAATGGGAGGGGTCCTGGAGCGAATCGGTGAAATTTTTGGGAAAAGTACCGGGTAGGCCTGTATATAGGCCTATAGGCTGGCTATACGGGGGTATAGGTTCAACCTGGGAAATTCACACACGTTCATTGTGATATGGGTTGCTTGGATTTGTTTTCCACGTCTCGTCATTTAGAACACGATGGGAAGGGTCTCGGAGCGCAACGGTGATTTTTTTGGAAAAGTACCATATAGCCCATATAGTCCCATGCTGGCTATATGGGGGTACAGGTTCAACCTGGGAAATTCACATACGTTCATTGTGATATGGGCTGTTTGGATTTGTTTTTCACGTCTCGTCATTTAGAACACGATGGGAAGGGTCCTGGAGGGAAACGGTGAAATTTTTGGAAAAAGTTCACCGAGGCCTGGGTAGGCCCATAGGCCTATACTGCATGGCTATGGGGTATAGGCCCATACGGGGTGGACGTTTTGGGGTCTAGGTGAGCCCCTAATGATCCTATGATGTCGTATGAGGTCTTATTTTGAAGCTCTCGTGGAGGAGCATCCGACTGGGCTAATGGTTCGTCCGTTTTCAATAGTCTGCGCATGCGCAGTCTGGCCGTAGTATAGAAAGCGGCCATTTTGGGGGGTATGTGGGTGTGTGTTTGGGGTAGAGATGGACCGCTATGGGTCCGAATGGGTCGTGGAAGGTGTCAAAGTGAGGCTTGTGTGGGTTAGAGTCAGAATGGCGTGTTTTTAAGTGCAAGTCGAGTCAATCTGCGCATGCGGCAGTTGGTTGTAGTAAGTAAAGTGGCCATTTTGGGGCAGTACAGGAAGGTATTTGGGGTCGAGATGGACCATCCTTGGTCCGAATGCGTCCTGGGAGGTGTCATGTTGTAGCTCTCGGGGTATAGACCCCGATTTGAGGGATGTTCACGTCATCTGTGACGACATTGGTGACGTCATCAGTACGAGTAATAGCCAAAGTGAACATTTTGGGGCAGGGAAGGAAGGTATTTGGGGTAGAGATGGACCATCCTTGGTCCGAATGCGTCCTGGGAGGTGTCATGTTGTAGCTCTCGGGGTGTACAGTCCCATTTGAGGGATGTTCCCGTTATCTGTGACGTCAGCGGTGACGTCATCAGTACGAGTAGTAGCGAAAGTGGGCATTTTAGGAAAGTGCAGGAAGGTATTTGGTGTAGAGATGGACCCCCCTTGGTCCGAATGTGTCGTGTGGGGTGTCATTTTGTAGCTCTCGGGGTGTAGACCCCGATTTGAGGAATGTTCACAGCATCTTTGACGTCATCGGTGACGTCGTCAGTACGAGTAGTAGCGAAAGTGGGAATTTTGGGGCAGTGAAGGAAGGTATTTGGTGTAGAGATGGACCATCCTTGGTCCGAATGCGTCCTGTGGGGTGTCATCTTGTAACCTTCGGGGTGGAGACCACGATTTTAAGGGATGTCCACAGCATCTGCGACGTCATTGGTGACGTCATCAGTACGAGTAGTAGCGAAAGTGGGCATTTTGGGGCAGTGAAGGAGGGTATTTGGTGTAGAGATGGACCATCCATATCTGTCATGCGTATTATACAGTATGTCCTGTATTATACCAATCTGTGCTGTATTATACTATATCTGTCCTGTATTGTACCATATATGTCCTGTATTATACCAAATCTGTGTTGTATTATACAATATTTGCCCTCTATTATACCATATCTGTGCTGTATTATACCATATCTGTCCTGAATTACACCATATCTGTGCTGTATTATGCAATATCTGTGCTGTATTATGCAATATCTGTCCCGTGTTATACAATATCTGTCTTGTATTATAGCAAATATGTCCTGTATTGTACCATATTTGTCCTGTATTATACATATATGTTCTGTATTATACCAAATCTGTGCTGTATTATACAGTATCTGTCCTGTATTATACCAAATCTGTGCTGTATTATACCATATGTTTCCTGTATTGTACCATATATGTCCTGTATTATACATTATATGTTCTGTATTATACAATCGGATAGCGGTTGTCGTGAATAACAACAAGTTCAGCAATGTTTATATAGTTTATTATCCCTAATGTTACATCATACCCAGGCTGCGGGAGCCGCCCTGGGCATGTTTAGTATGGTCACAGCAAAACAAATTGAAATATCAAACACCATGTTTTATTATTTAACGCACCGTCACATTAGGTACAAGTGTTTACTGGGCTCAAGTCAACGATCAGCATGTAGACATAGAGAGTATGTGCGGCATGTTATGGTATTCATCAGTGCACGGGTGACGCATTCAACCGATGGCGGTGGTCGGTCAGCTTGGTAAGGAAAACGTGACATTGGTTACCCTCTCTACCACCCATTGTGTGTTGGGGCGTTGACGATGTGCCCATCTCAAGGCATCCACGGTGTCCAGTATCTCCAGCATCGTCTCTAGTGACCTCCTGTTAATGATGGTGAACGGCTGGTCAGACACATAGATATTATTGCCGGGATAATAATACCGTAACCGGTCCGTCTTTTGTGACGTAAGATGTACCCGAAAGCGACATTCAATTTGAAGGCCGTAGTTTGATCTTTGAAGATGGCTTCCACGTAGCTGCGTAGACGGGTGCGGTTGGTCAGTGGGAAATTGTAAATATCTTGAATAGGGCCATGAGGGTGAAAACAGTGCCGTGTCATGGACCAATGGCGCCGATCGATGTCACTCACTGGATGGTTGTCCTGTAAGAGATCGCCCAGAAAATGTTCGATGTTGTCAGGCGTATGACTCGAAACCGTAACGCTGGGGTCCGGCTGGGTTATCCAGGCTCTTCTGAACTGTGGGTATAGGTGGGCTCTCCTTCATCGCATCACCAGTGGCGTTCGTCTCCCCGGGCTTATCTTCACTGGGTCTGACCTTCCGCGGCTCCTCTTCAGTAGGAAGTTGTCGCTCATGCCATGGCATGAATCAAACGTTGGTGTCGCAGCAACTGACTGGTCAGTTTGAAAAGCCGACCACAATCCTCGCATGGACGCTTGGGTGGCCCATGAATTGAACGTTCATGGCGCAGTAAAGCATATTCCCGATTAAATGACCGTGCGCAGGTTATACAAGTATACAGTCCGTCGTTGTGGGTGGCCGTGTCGTGGCGACATAAATTGTCTAGACGAGTAAACTGCTTCTGGCAAGTTGTGCAAGTGAACATCTTGGTGGTTGACAGAGTGTCTGATGAAACGGCCAGGCCGCTTTCCTTTTATAGCACGTTAGCTGGTGATCTATTTTTAGCACACTCAGTTCAACTACCCCAAGTCGAGGACCGAGATGTACTGGTGTACGACTGAGCCGCATTGCGCGCGCAGGTGGTTGTGTGTGTGGGCAGTGGATTTTACATCCGGGATCTTGTCAACATCCGGGTTTCCAAGTGGGGTTTTCCTGTCGTTCCTCCGTCTTCCATCCGGGTACTGTGGTTTTACATCCGGGTCCTCAGCTTGCATCCAGGTTTTTCATGAGCCACATTGCGTACGTGTGTGTGTTTGTGTTTGAGTCCAATAGTGCACCATGTCGAATTACGTTCTCTCCGAAAACTTCCTCTCATTGCATCAATATGCTCAGATCCATTTAATATAAACACAACCAAGAGACATCAACACCAACAGGCACATTGCGTAATACACGTGTTATTATCCTCACAGCACCACCACCACCACTACCACCACCACCACCACCTAGCGTTGCCGCCGTCAACGATCAGCGTATAGACATATAGAGTATGTATGGCATGTTATGGTATTCATCAGTGCATGGGTGAAGCATTCAGCCTATGGTGTAGTCGGTCAGTTTGGTGACGAAAAACGTGACATTGGTCATCCTCTCTACGACCCACTGGGTGTTGGGGCGTTGTTGTTGGGCCCATTCCAAGGGATCCATGGTGTCCAGTTTCTCCAGCATCGTCTCTAGCGACGTCTTATCCGTGATGGTAAAGGGTTGGTCAAATACCCGGATGCTACTGCTCGGGTAAAAGTATCGGACTTGGTCTGCCTCCTTATGTTGTAGCACATAGCCAAACGCCAGATTCAACTTGAAGGCCGTAGTTTGATCGTTGAAGATGGCTTCCACGTAGCTGCGTAGATGGGCGAGGTCGGTCAGTCGGAAATTGTAGATATCTTGAATAGGGCGATGACGGTGGAAGCAGTGCCGGATCATGGGCCAATGGCGCCGATAGATGTCACTCACTGGATGATCGTCGTGTAACAAATCGCTCGGAACATTTATGGGTTCGTCCGCGAAGTGTACTTTGCCCTCTACGTCGTACAAAATCTGGCTCAAGGTCTTGTCGCCAGAATTTGACTTGAATTAGGGCGACATCATCATCATCGGTCCTCATCCGATGGGTGGGAGTTCCCCCTGTCTCGATACTGGTGCCTACGGGCTTCTCTACCAGCAAACGTGGCTGCAGAACAGGGTTTCGTGTGCGTTGGTGTCGCAGCAACTGACTGGTCAGTTTGAAAAGCCGACCACATTCTTCACATGGACGCTTGGGTACTTCATGGCGTGCACGTGTGTGGCGCTGTAAATGATCCGGGTACTGTGGTTTTACATCCGGGTCCCATCTTACAGCCGGATTTTGGACACCTACTGACCTCAATAATTTGCATATGACCTCTGTGAGGTCACTTCCGCTTCCGTTCACGTGACCGGAACTGACCTTTGGCCCCTGCGCGCAATTTTTAACCGGTATTGTTAGCGCGCGCCGGGGTCAAAGGTCAGTTCCGGTCACGTGAACGGAAGCAGAAGTGACTTCACGGAGGTCATATGCAAATGTCACTTCCAAGCTCTGAGCTCCACACGCTTTGAGCTCCAAGCGCTCCGATCCAAGAGCTCTGCCACACGGGAGCTCCCACCACCACCACCACCGGGCGAGGTCCGCCATCTTCAGTCCGTGTCTTTTCGGTGACGGAGTGTGAACATGATAGCACATGTACTGACCTGTCTGTGGGGTTTTCCCCACAATGTCGTTCACTTCCGAGTCTCTTCGGTCACTTCCCGAAAAGACACGGAGGTGGCCGAAGAGACACGGAGGTGCCCGAAGATGTCACGGAGGCCACCGAGGATGTCACGGAGGTGCCCGAATAGACACGGAGGTCACCGAAGATGTCACGGAGATCACCGAAGACACGGATGTGCCCGAACATGATACCAGCTAGCGTGCTATAAAAGGGAAGCGGACTGGCCGTTTCATCAGACACTCTGTCAACCACCAAGATGTTCACTTGTACTACGTGCTCGAAATCATTCACTCGTCTGCACGATTTGCGCCGCCATGAGGCTACCAAGCACGAAGGAACCGTCCGGTATAGCTGTACGATATGTACACTGTCGTTTCAGCGCCCAGATCATTTACAGCGCCATACACGTGCACGCCATGAAGTACCCAAGCGTCCATGCGAAGAATGTGGTCGGCTTTTCAAACTGACCAGTCAGTTGCTGCGACACCAACGCACACGAAACCCTGTTCCGCAGCCACGTTTGCAGGTAGAAGAGCCCGTAGGCATCAATATCGAGACAGGGAGAACTCCCACCCATCGCACGAGGGCCGATGATGATGTCGCCCTAATTCAACAGTCAAATTCCGACGACAAGACCTTGGGCCAGATTTTGTACGACGTGGAGGGCAAAGTACACTTCGTGGACGAACCCATAAATGTTCCTAGCGATCTGTTACACGAAGACCATCCAGTGAGTGACATCTATCGGCGCCATTGGCCCATGATCCGGCACTGTTTCTACCGTCATCGCCCTATTCAAGATATCTACAATTTCCGACTGACCGACCTCGACCGTCTACGCAGCTACGTGGAAGCCATCTTCAACGATCAAACTACGACCTTCAAGTTGAATCTGGCGTTTGGATCCCTTGGAATGGGCCCAACATCAACGCCCCAACACACAATGGTTCGTAGAGAGGGTGACCAATGCCACGTTTTTCGTTACCAAGCTGACCGACCACCCCCATCGGCTGAATGCGTCACTCATGCACTGATGAATACCATAACATGCCGTACATACTCCATATGTCTACATGCTGATCGTTGACGGTACGGAGGTGACCGAAGAGGCCACGGAGGTCACCGAAGAGACACGGAGATCCATCCGGGTTTACACGGGAACAGCCGGGTAGTTACGGAGGTGACCGAAGAGACACGGTGACCGAAGATGTCACGGAGGTGCCCGAAGAGACACGGAGGTTACCGAAGATGTCACAGCTCGGCCCTCGACTTGGGGATAGTTGAACTGAGTGTGCTAAAAATAGATCACCAGCTAGCATGCTATAAAAGGGAAGCGGCCTGGCCGTTTCATCAGACACTCTATCAACCGCCAAGATGTTCACTTGCACAACTTGACAGAAGCAGTTTACTCGTCTGCACGACTTGCACCGCCACAAGGCCTCCACCCACAACGATGCACTGTATACTTGTATAACCTGCGCACGGTCATTTAATCGGAATGATCATTTACTGCGCCACGAACGCTCATTCCACGAGGACGAGACGGAACACTGTAAGGATTGTGGTCAACTCTTCAAACTGACCAGTCAGTTGCTGCGACACCAACGTTTGATTCATGCCCCGTCTCTACGGTTTGGGCGACAACTTTTCACTGAAGAGGAGCCGCGGAAGGTCAGACCCAGTGAAGATGAGCCCGGGGAGACGAACGCCACTGGTGGTGCGATGACAGAGAGCCCGCCTATACCCACAGTTCAGAAGAGCCTGGATATCCAGCCGGACCCCACCGTTACGGTTTCGAGTCATACGCCTGACAACATCGAACATTTTCTGGACGAGCCCATAAATGTTCCTAGCGATCTCTTACAGGACGCCCATCCAGTGAGTGACATCTATCGGCGCCATTGGTCCATGATACGGCACTGTTTCAACCGTCAGCGCCCTATTCAAGATACCCACAATTTCCGACTGACCGACCTCGCCCGTCTACGTAGCTACGTGGAAGCCATCTTCAAAGATCAAACTACGGCCTTCAGATTGAATGTGGCGTTTGGTTATGTGCTGCAGCATAAGGAGACAGTCCAAGTCCGATACTTTTACCCGAGCAGTAATATCCAGGTATTTGACCAACCGTTTACCATCATTAACCGGGTGTCGCTAGAGACGATGCTGGAGAAACTGGACACTGTGGATCCCTTGGAATGGGCCCAACGGCAACGCCCCAACACCAAGTGGACAGTGGAGAAAGTGACCAATGTTACGTTTTTCGTTACCAAACTGACCGGCCCCCTCGGCTGAATGCCTCACCCGTGCACTGATGAATACCATAACATGCCGTACATACTCTATATGTCTACATGCTGATCGTTGACTTGAGCTCAGTAAACACTTGTACCTAATGTGACGGTGCGTTAAATAATAAAACATGGTATTTGATATTTCAATTTATTTTGCTGCGAACATACTAAACATGCCCAGGGCGGCTCCCCCAGCCTGGGTATGATGTAACATTGGGGATAATAAACTGAATGAACATTGCTGAATTTGTTGTTATTCACGACAACGGCTATCCGATTGTATAATACAGAACATATATTGTATAATACAGGACATATATGGTACAATACAGGACAGATATGGTATAATACAGCACAGATTTGGTATAATACAGGACATATACTGTATAATACAGGACAGATTTGGTATAACACAGAACATATATACAGCACAGATTTGGTATAACACAGGACAGATATTGTATAATACAGAACATATATTGTATAATACAGGACAAGTATGGTACAAAACAGGACAGATTTGGTATAACACAGGACAGATATTGTATAACACAGGACAGATATTGCATAATACAGCACAGATAGGGTATAATTCAGGACAGATATGGTATAATACAGCACATATATGGTATAATAGAGGGCAAATATTGTATAATACAGCACAGATTTGGTATAATACAGGACATATATGGTACAATACAGGACAGATATTGTATAATGCAGCACAGATATGGTATAATAGAGGAGAAATATTGTATAATACAGAGCAGATATGGTATAATACAGGATATATATGGTACAATACTTGACAGATACTGTATAATACAGGACAGATTTGGTATAATACAGAACATATATTGCAGAATACTGGACAGATATTGTATAATACAGGACAGATATTGTATAATACAGCACAGATATGGTATAACACAGGACAGATATTGTATAATACAGCACAGACTTGGTATAATACAGCACAGATTTGGTATAATACAGGACAGATACTGTATAATACAGGGCAGATTTGGTATAATACAGTACATATATGATATAATAGAGAACAAATATGGTACAATACAGGACAGATTTGGTATAATACAACCGCACTGCGGTGGTCTAATGGTTAGAGCGTCGGCCTCGTAAGCGGTAGGTACTGGGTTCGATCCCAGGCCGGGTCATACCTAAGACTTGAAAAATGAAACTTGTTGCTCCCTCGCTTACGCTCAGCATTAAGAGGATAGAACAAGGACTGGTTCGCTCGGTGTCAGTATAATGTGACTGAGTGGGGTGTCATGTCTGCCTACGGCATGATATTTCAGTGGGACAGCACTATAAAATGGCAGCATTAGATCTGCTCTGTTACAAGTAGGTAGGCCTACCCCTGCCCCTCCCCCGCCCCTCCCTTCCCTTCCCCGTCGTGATATAGCTGAAAAAATGTTGAAAGCGACGTTAAACCCTATTCACTCACTCACTCACTGGTATAATACAGGACAGATATTGTATAACATAGGACAGGTATGGTATAATACAGGACATATATGGTATAATGCAGGACAGATGTGGTATAACACAACAAAGATGTGGTATCATGTGTGACAGATATGGATGGTCCATCTCTACACCAAATACCTTCCTTCACTGCCCCAAAATGCCCACTTTCGCTACTACTCCTACTGATGACGTCACCGATGACGTCACAGGTGACGTGAACATCCCTCAAACCGGGATGTACACCCCGAGAGCTACAAGATAGCACCTCCCACGACACAATCGGACCAAGGATGGTCCCTCTCTACTCCAAACACACCTCCACGCACCCCCAAAATGGCCACTTTACTTACTACACCCAACTGCGCCTGCGCAGATTGACGCGACTTGCACTTAAAACCATTCTGACTCTACCCCACACAAGCTTCACTTTGACACCTCCCACGACCCATTTGGACCCATAGTGGTCCATCTCTACCCCAAACACACACCCCACATACCCCCAACATGCCTGCTTTCTATACTACGGCCAGACTACGCATGCGCAGACTCTTGCACACGGACGAAGCATGAGTCGATACATTACAAACTCCACGAGAGCTTCAAAATAAGACCTCATACGACACCATAGGACCATTAGGGGCTCACCTAGACCCCAAAACGTTCACCCCGTATGGACCTATACCTCCATAGCCATGCAGTATAGGCCTATGGGCCTACCCAGGCCTCGGTGAACTTTTTCCAAAAATTTCACCGTTTCGCTTCGAAACCCTTCCCATCGTGTTCTAAATGACGAGACGTGAAAAACAAGACCAAACAACCCATATCACAATGAACGTGTGTGAATTTCCCAGGTTGGACCTATACCCCATAGCCAGCCTATGGGCCTACCCAGGCCTCGGTGAGCTTTTTCCAAAAAATTCACCGTTTCGCTTCGAAACCCTTCCCATCGTGTTCTAAATGACGAGACGTGACAAACAAGACCGAACAACCCATATCACAATGAACGTGTGTGAATTTCCCAGGTTGGACCTATACCTCATAGCCAGCCTATGGGACTAAATGGGCTATATGGTACTTTTCCAAATATTTCACCGTTGCACTCCGAGACCCTTCGCATCGTGTTCTAAATGACGAGACGTGAAAAACAAGATCAAACAACCCATATCACAATGAACGTGTGTGAATTTCCCAGGTTTGACCTATACCTCATAGCCAGCCTATGGGCCTACCCAGGCCTCGGTGAGCTTTTTCCAAAAATCTTACCGTTTCGCTCCGGGACCCTTCCCATCATGTTCTAAATGACGAGACGTGAAAAACAAGACCAAACAACCCATATCACAATGAACGTGTGTGAATTTTCCAGGTTGAACCTATACAACCTGGGCTGTATGGGACTATATGGGCTATATGGTACTTTTCCAAAAATTTCACCGTTGCGCTCCGAGACCCTTCCCATCGTGTTCTAAATGACGAGACGTGAAAAACAAATCCAAGCAACCCATATCACAATGAACGTGTGTTAATTTCCCATGTTGGACCTATACCTCATGGCCGGCCTATGGGCCTATATACAGACCTCGGTGACTTTTCCCAAAAATTTCACCGATTCGCTCCGGAACCCCTCCCATTGTATTTTTCTCGGCCAGACGAGAAAAACGATACCCCCACAACCCATAGTAACTCCCACAAAAAAATTGACCATCCCCATACAGGCATTTTCCCTTATATTGTATAATACAGACCCCTATTGTAGGGGTAAAGTCCGTGTTCCGCTTTTTATATTTTCGGGAAAAGATCCTAATTTTACATGCACCCGCCCCATTGACTTGATAGGCAGGCCCCGATAAGCCCGGGGACCGATATTAGCCCTTTTGGCTAGAGTTGATAGGGGTTTTCCCCTAGTTTAGGGATAAAGTCCGTATTCCGCTTTTTATAGTTTCGGGGACAAATCCTAATTTTACATGCACCCACCCCATTGATTCGATAGGCAGGCCCCGGTAAGCCCGGAGACCGATATTAGCCTTTTGGCTAGAGTTGATAGGGGTTTTCCCCTATCTTAGGGGTAAAGTCCGTGTTCCGCTTTTTATAGTTTCGGGGAAAAATCCGAATTTTACATGCACCCACCCCATTGACGTGATAGGCTGGCCCCGATAAGCCCGGGGACCGATATTAGCCCTTTTGGCTAGAGTTGATAGGGGTTTTCCCCTAGCTTAGGGGTAAAGTCCGTGTTCCGCTTTTTATATTTTCGGGGACAAATCCTAATTTTACATGCACCCACCCCATTGACTTGATAGGCAGGCCCCGATAAGCCTGGAGACCGATATTAGCCCTTTTGGCTAGATTTGATAAGGGGTTTTTCCTATTTTAGGGATAAAGTCCGTGTTCCGCTTGTTATAGTTTCGGGAAAAATCCTAATTTTACATGCACCCACCCATGACTGGATGCCCCTTCACGAATGCTTCACTTTGATACCTCACTCGACCCAATCGGGCCATGCAGCGTATTTGAAGTCTGGGGACTACTTTTTCTCCGCGGAAGCTTTTTCCCGCGACCGCATCACCATCAGACCGCACCACCGCGGAAGAATACACACGCAGCTGGTGGCGCCCCCTGGCGCCCCAGAGGTGAAAGGCGATGGGGCGTCCCCTATACCTTTAACCTGGAAACAGCGCCCTGGTGGCAACCTCCCCACAGCGCATGCTCCATTTCGCAGGCTCCAATAACATCCCTGCCTCCAATAGCGGAAGTTGACCTTTACTACGTTGCTATGACGTATAGGGGAAACCAACCAACGTACGGTTCAGTTTGAATCCGACCAAACAACTCCTTTAGTGTTGCACATGAGCGAACTACTTTTCATATGCTCTGTCCAGATAAACAGGGAAAATTATCTCCAGATAATTCTTTTTAACGCTAGGTCAACGGAGGTATTATGCAGACTTCAAAAGTAATAACAATTTTCGTTAAACATCTATTTTACTATATATGATGTCACTTCCGGCGATGTGCGCGAAGGCCCCGAATCCGGTCCAAAAATCTGACTGGTGGCTGGGGTGTTATTAGACCCCCAGCGAGGTGGTTGCCCTGGTGGATGCAAGAGTTACCTCCCCCGGCAAAATAATGGCCTTCGTCCCCTTCCCCCACTACTATCCCAGAGTGCAGTTTACAGACAGATACCGAAGATAGCGCATATAGTCACATGGATCTTCGATTTTTCTTTGATCATCGTTTGCTGTTATATGTTCATACATTTTGTATTTGTAATACTATTTATGCGATATTAGAATTATCGTTTGACTGGCACGTGATGTCTGGTTCAAATTAGATTCCAACGCATGTAAATTTTCCTCAAAATCCGCCCCTCTCGCGTGACGTCTATTCACATGGGAGTCGAAAGTTGTATGCGCATTTATATACGAGAAGAACAGATATGATAACTCAGTATGTAATATTCACAAAGAACGATAGACGATCCACAAGATATAGATCAATTAAATGCTAAAATACAGACAATTCACTAAGTCGGAAAATAAAACACATCTGTAATGACTTCAATGGTACTCGTTTAATTGAAATGAACGAACAAGTTACAGGATCAGTATATCATAACAGGAAATCGCGAACGATGAAATGAAATGGAAATTTCAGACATTTAAAGACATTTTTTTATTGACGATACGAAAGCTCGAGTGAGTTAGGTTCGTCGGACCGCCTGTGGTTTTAGGGTACATTCCGTTCTGCGCTTGTTGTTATAGTTGGAATAGTGTTCAGCTTGGGAGTACGCGGGGTATCGGGTTATTCGAGGTTTAGCATTGCATTCATACTCATATTTACTGCCGTATATTGCATCACGAATGCAGCATCGCTAACGACCTGCTCCTGTGATGAAAGAGAGCGTTCGTGTTAGTTAAATAATTTTATATTCGTTCGAGGTACGAATTATAATATAAGTTAACTGTGTGGTATGGGCGAGAAAATCTGGTGGTGTGAGTATTATTAACGTTGCAATTGTGAAGCTGTGAAGATGTGAAGCCTGCTTTCCCGCTGTCGCGAGAACGGGCTTCTCGGTTGAGAAAGGACCACACTTCTCAGCTGTCACATGAATTTTCTATGTTGGTGCTACTGGAATATTCTCGTTCTCAACACAAGGCAGTTAGGTTGTTGTTTAGGCGGCTGCAATGCAAGGCTGACCTCTTTATGTTGGGCCTCTGTAGCTAAATAATATATACGTCGGCCCCAGTCACCTCCAGCGAGGGTTTTAGATAATTTTATTACGAATCACCCACCTCTGAACCTGCCGTACATCTAAACTCTATCCCCTCCTGCGGACTATTTCAAAATCTTGCACACTATTGTGAAATAGTAACGAATATATCGCCGTCTGAATTTTCCAGTCGGAAACTTCTAGCTCTCTGCGCGCCATGTTGGTGACGTCACTCTATATGGTTAACATGGCGCGTTTAAAGTGGAAGTCGTCTGGGAAATTCAGACGGCGATATATTCGTTACTATTTCACAATAATGTGCAAGATTTTGAAATAGTGCGCAGGAGGGGATAGAGATTAGATGTACGGCAGGTTCAGAGGTGGGTGATTCGTAATAAAATTATCTAAAACCCTCGCTGGAGGTGACTGGGGCCGACGTATAGCCCTCATACTCTTGAGGGCTATATATTATTTAGCTAGGGCCTCTGCCGGCCGCTTACAATCCCTGCCCCATGATCAGTTGCCCATCAAAGCCTGAAGAACAGGGGGGAAATCAGCATTAATATAATCAGGCCGAAGTTATTCAATAGCCCCCTTACACTGTGAAATAAACATTACTTATCCTCTCCCCCAACAAATAGATCAAATTATTAACACAATGAAAGTATTTTGTCAACACTTATGAGGTTGAATACACAGCATTTTGATCATTGGGCTCTACAAAAGAATGTAGGCGCTGGTGGCATGGTTTGATTTTATATTTCCGAAGGACTTTTAAATTGAAAAGGGCTTGGAGTGAAATAAAATCTGTCAATTTTAGATTGGAAAGTTCACAACAGGGATAAATAGCTTGGGACCGACTCGACAAGTAGTCGATTTTCAAATTCTTACAGATAACGATTATCGCTGCTCAGCCGTAAAAATTGCACAAACATTTATTTCTTCGACGCATGTTTCATATCTGTTTTGTTTCGTTGTCGGAGATATATACCTGAAAAAAAGTTTTTTATACCATAAATTCTACAAGTTGTAGTACTTGGTTTTCAAAATAGTTCTATCATTAGGTCAGACATTAAATGTCTTTGTTCTGCTCGTAATGTAATTACAATTAGTAAATCTGTGAAGCAGCCAGTGTCCAAAATCCGCGTCCGTTTTCATTTATGGATCATAAATTTTTCTGAGATGAGTTTAAGGCGCGAATTTCTTGGTCTTGGCGAGTAGTTAATTTGTAGTCCGGAGCAGGCTATCAATTTACCGGTGGGCCTACCGATATTTGTAATGTTTTACCGGTAGTACGTTTTGCTACGTGATATATCTTCAAAGGTAACATGTTATAGAGGCTCTACCTCTATTGCTAATCTAAGGGAGCATCAGAAATTCAAGGGCGGTTCCCAATGCGTGGCGGTGAGTTGGTCGGTCGATGAAGTAATTACGTGGCCTACTCTATGTTTAAATATAATATGTATTAGGCAAAGCCTAGAAACGAGCGCAGTGTTAATTCTGCTTTGTTTCAGCCTTTTGCCAAATCCATATCAGTGATAATAGACCCTCCTAACCGCATAATATTTCTTTCGTTCGCATCTGACTTTTCCTAATTCATATCATTGTGACAGCCCTTGTACGGAGCTTTGTTCCAATCTTTGTCATCATGAGACTTATATGCTTAATCGGTATAGTGACTGACAATTGTACACACATGTACTTGTCCAAGCTCTACCTGAGGCATTCAATACGTTCGAATCTGCTTCGTGCCTCGTAGCGCAAGCATCCTGGGAGAGGATGGAAGTTTTCATGGATGGCGCCATAATCGTAGGCCTATGCAGTATATGGATTTGAGCTTTATGTGACCCGCCAAGTCTGAACTCAGGAGGGAGATAGAGAAGATTGGATGCTGATGTGATGCCTATCAGCTTAGCTCTTCCCACCACCACCCTCAATACAGTAAAGCAACTAAATATATTGCGAACAAATACATATTTATTTTATATTCATTGACTTTCGCTGACAGGGTTTAGCTTTGTTTCTGTAACTCTATATTTCTAGTGAGTTTGTCAGTATGAAGATATTCTGTGCATTTGCCACAGGTTAATCCCTCTTGATGCTGGATTCATATCTTGTTCTCTGACATTTTATGGAGGAGGGAGGGCTGTAGTCAGCACCAGGTCCATAGGCCGGGGGGAGGTGGTTACACATGCTTGAACCAGTTTTATACAGAGATTTGATAACTGAGGCCATCCATAATAATATTTGTGTTTCCTGTAACCTACTTCAGAAAAAAATGTCTACTCAAACATTTTGTCTAAATGCAAAATATATGGGTATAAGGGGTTACTGGAAGCAGAAATATTATTGTGGATGGCCTGATCTAGATGTTGATAGCCGTGTATAGTTGACAGTTCACCAACACTGAGTCTGTCTAATGAGTTTGACGTTAATTTCTAGCACACCAATTTAAATTGTCAAGTGTTATTTAATCTACGAACTGAAGCCACCCAACTTTGAGCGAATTCTTCTCCCAAAAATGATCCTGTATCGATACTCCGAGATTGGTATAGTGGAATACGAATGGCATCTGGGTATCACCGTCAATGAAATGGTTTCCAATTTGAATTTGCTATATCGGTACATTTCCATAAGAGGTGCTGCGTTAAAAACCTCTCCCTTTCACTGTCTTTCTGTAAAGAGATTTCCTTCCACTTCCTCTCATTTTCGGTATAACTGGCAACTGACTCTAGTTGTGCTGTCTTTTTGGAGTTTAGACTAGGCTACCCCCGGCACATATGGATTGTTTGTGATAGCATTTGGTAGAAATCATCTTAATTTTACCGCAGGTATGATAAATATCTGTTTGGATATTACAATTCGATATTCCACTGGATCAACCGCAATAATTTCGTTTGAGGATCTATTCAAGTCGTCGACCAATTTTTTTGCACTTCATTTTGAATAGCGTCGAGAATTCATCCTGCCAATATATGATCCCTAATCACTATCACTTTTAGTGAAAGAAATATCTCCGTTTCAGTAGAAATATCTGCCTTTTGGTCTCGTAAGAGGAGCCTAGCACTAGCCTTCCTTATATTTTCACATACTCAACCAGTTAAACTATGCTTAAATTGAGTTGGGGTGAAAAATAACTACATTTTGTTGGAAATCAGTTTCGGCACCTTTTGCGAGTTGTGGCGCATTTTGGTATTTAGTAAGACCCAATTTGGGGACCAACAGGGTTCGCGCGGTCATTGAAAAACCTTGAATATCATTGAATTTGGAAATCAGTTTTCCAGGCCTTGAAAGTCATGGAATTTACGTCCTGGTCATGAAATTTTCATGAGAGTCATGGAAAAATACAAATAAAACATTTAAGTGTACCAGTGTGTGTTTTATTGTTCAATTTTTATTGTTTGTTCAACGTACCTGGACTCAATCGGCAAAATCTAGTCGCCGAATCGTCTCGATATCGACAGACACGCATGTCGCGGCATGTTAAACATATTATGGGCGATAACTCCTGCTCTCGGGAATTCCCCTAATCCCACAATGCTCTGCGCGAGCAAGGAAAGCATCGCCTTGGCGGGAAAGCGAATACATTTCTCAAGGCGGAATATATGACAGCTAATCTCTCTCAAAGCCATCAAAAATGCCAGGGAAGTGCAGATTTCAAGATCTAGGCCGTGGATAGTGCGTGGTAAGACATCCGATGCGTGTTGCAAAGCTTGTCGAAAAAGGATAGACGTTTCTAATATGGGCGAAATCGCTTTGAAAAGCCACATGGCTACGTAAACAGAAAGTTGTCAGTGTTTGTAGACGTGCAGCAGCCACGACGAGGGCAAGTGACGGCGAATCAGAGGCTACTGAAGGTTCAGCGTCAGCTGGGACAAGTACAGGTATGTTTTGGTCAGAGTCTAATCGACTGTCGCATTGATGAAAACTTAAACAATATGACGTGTTGTTGTTGTTGCTAAAATTTGTTTTTTCGAAATTTCGTTGAATGATAAATTCAATTAAATGTTGAATTACGTTTTACATTGTCATATTACATTTTAGAATGGAGTTACATCTCCGTGGAATATTTCGGTCCTTTAAATTCCAAAGGTGGCATGAAATTATTGAGTATGACGTGGGTGGTAATATTTTTTTTTTTTTTTTTTTTATAGATTATTGAATGCGCCCTGGCTGAACACTGTTTCATCTTTGTAGGACCTACAGCTGTGGCCGACATCTGCAGAAACGATATTTTGCAAGCAGAAGTGCTATGGACATTAATTTAAAACATGTTAAAGTGTGTCACGGCACACTACAGCTCCATACTTGTGAACATGTCGCTGATCTATTCAAGAGATTGTTCCCGGACAGTTCCATTGTGAAGTAGTTTACTTGTGGTGAGAATATGTGCAAGTATACTGCGTACTGTAAAACAGTAGTGTCACACAGGGTCAGAGATGCCGAACTGAGAGAACAGGACAAGTCGCCTTCATATCACGGTCCAGCAAAAACAGAAGAGACGCGAAAGAGAAACAGACAGGGACAAAGGCCTTGCAACCGCAAATATACACCTTAGTGGAAGAAATTAAACATTTGTGATTAAATTGTTCGACGCCGTTTGAGGTGACCACTTGACTTTTGTTATGTGTATATACCAGTGGTAGAGAGTGAAACAATTGGTGGAGTGGGTTGTGGATGAAAGAACATGTTCATTGTCCATGATAATTATCAAAAGTTTATTTCCAAAATTGAGCTCATACAATCATCACTGTCATTAAGGGACAGTATAAATAAGGGAAATAAATACTTAGAAAAGGGAGATAATTATTTTTGCATTGAACAAATAATTTCATTTCTTTGTTCTAGATTTGCTTTAATACCAGCACAACTTATTCTTCAGGTACACATAATTCATTTGCGACAGAAAGATTATCATGAAAAAGTCATGGAAAAGTCATGGAAATTTGAGAAAAAAGTCATGGAAAGTCATGGAATTTCACTTGTCTAAAGGTGCATGAACCCTGACCAAGTCAGACCGACGTGACTACAGTATTTGCACCGCAAGATTCATGCAGACTACTCAGGTGTAGCTTGTAACTAGGCGAGATATGTATACCCCATATGCAGGTCCCTCTGGTACATTACTGTATAGATAGGGATAGTTTACGATATCGAAATTGTAATCATCTCTTGTCGTAAAGTCGACGAGTGAGAAGGCCCGCTTCATTTTTATAGAGACACAGGTCCAAATAAGATGTGCCGTTAGAGCCATCTGTAGTTTCCTTCAAATCCAGTGAAAGGGGATATATATCCTCACTGCGTCATTTTTATTGCGATTATCCACAGAAAGTTGCTGAACGCGATGTTAAACCTTAATTCTCTCTATCGCCTTATCCACAGCAAGATGATGGTCTTTTTAGCGTTTGGTGAATGAGAAATCACTTTGTTATTGCCTATAGTTTACTCGTGGTTAGCTCTAGTCTGCTAACGCAAACCTACATTTCTCCGCTTTCGCTCTGTCACGACGGTTTGAGATCAAATCACAGAATACATGCATTACACATGCTCTAGAATTTATTGACAGCAGGTGCCCATATATGGTAGTTTGGAACACGACTTTGCTGTGCGCGTCATGATTGCATCCGCGTTTACGTCAAGCAGCTGATTTTCATTGGTTCAAGACACTGATACGCAGTGTACATTCGTACATTTTTAACGGTGAACTCATTTGAAAGCCAAGGAGAAGTCAAGTACATCTGTCTAGAAGAAAAAGCTGTCTCTGCCGTCGACCACGTTGGCCAGTGACACTGAACTCCGGACCATTGCCTTGAACTGAATAGAACTCATCTGCAAATCTTTCAATGACGCTTTGAATTACTCAAGTTTGCTTTTATCCTTGTCTTATGAGTCAGTCTTACGTGCTGTTCCTGCTTATCATACCACCATAAGCCAGGGAGCCTGTCATAACAATGAACTTTTCGACTTATAGGTCTACTCAGGCTTTTATCTGACTATAAATCGCAGGATCTTTGAGATGCCTAGCTTAAATGAGCTACGAATGAGACTCAGTTTCAGCCATAACATAAAAGATATGGAATTGATTCTTCCTTAATTCTCGCCAAAAGCCGACTTACACTTGTCTCTGAGCTTCAGTCCAGTTGTCAACTGTCAACCATAGCGGAAGATGACCTTTACGACGTGACTGTGACGTATGGGGGAAAACCCACGCCTACACGGTTCAGTTTGAATCCGATCAAACAACTCCTTTTGCGCATGAACGAACTACTGTTCATATGTTCTGTCCATATAAACGATGCAAATGATATCGCGATCGTTCCTTTTGCTTCTCAGCAAAATGCATTGAGGCAACAGGAATCCGTGTCCACCGGACACCTACCAACCACCCGCTAGTCTTCCAAGAGTTATGGGTATGTTAATGGGAAAGCCATGGCATTAATGTTACCACATGCAGATACACTTCATCCCTTAGACTGTGTATTTGGGTATTTTAATGTAATTATACCTACCTGCAGAAAATTCCGTGTCTTTAGGATTCGTACACCCCTTTCGGAAGATGTGGCACAAAGAACATATATAATAACATAATCTATCAACAAATTTACTTGGGAGAGCAAAAAGTTAATCATGGCGATGATGACCAATAAGGATGACATATCTTCTGACGGATATGTGCCTGCTAGGTTACATTCAGTAAATGAACTGATGTCTATTCACGAATGATAGAATGACGGGGTGCATTTATTGTAGCATGTTCCATTTGCAGACATCCGTTAAGTACCAGGGGACCGTTGCAAGAACTGTTCGTACGCCTAAGTCCGTGCGTAAGTCATACTTAGCGTGATCGTAGCTACGCCGACCCGTGTCACAAAGCCTTTAAATTTACGCAAAGCCGTAAGTTATTGCGTAACTTTAAGTCTGCCCGAGAGTATGTTTAGCGTGAGCGCAACTTCGCTTGCATGTAACCATGCCCGTACTTAGATTAATGTAATGACGTAGTTGTCAAATTTTATGTATCTTATAAAATGTACAATCCTTTTGGAGTTAGAAAATGGTCGTTCTTTTACTTTTCCCTAGCATACGATCTCTCAAAGACAATGTGCAGTATTTCGCACCTCCTTTCACAAAAGAGCGAATACAAGAGTTACGATCCTTAGCCTCAAACGCAGATTGCTCTGACATGTAATTATCGAGGTTAAATATTTACAAAGTCCATTGTAGGCTATGATTATAGCACACTGGTCAAAACTTTGTATCCAATACTAAATAAACGTAAATTCCAAGTGATATTTATTGCAGAGGCGAAAATCTGAAACTTACGCATTGCGTGCATGTTGATGTAATTACGTCTGGCTTGCGCCAGGTTCGTGAAACGCGTGTAGAGCCGGGCGTAGTGTGAGCGCAACGCACGTGTAAGTCCTTACGTCGATCGTAACTTACGCAAGTTTCGTGGAACGATCCCCTGGGCCTCAATGGCAGTTACGGGTATGGCTAAGCCATCCATGAGAGAAACTCTTTAACGAAAATTAATCCAGCTTGAGTGGCATACCTACGAAGTTGAATTCTCTAACAGCAATCTCACAAATGAAGATTCTCTGGCGTATTTTGGATCTGATTTGAACAATGCTGAATATATTAAGAATGCTTTATTAGATGACCTTTTATGTCATAATCTTTATTTTCAGGTGGCGTGAAATCAACCCAAATAATGGCACAGAAGCGGTCCCAATCCAGACGAAATGCAAAGGTTATTAGGCTTGATGGGAGGCCAACAAGGGCTTTGAGCTTAAATTATGAAATTGAGAAACAACGCCAGGCCATGTGTAGAGATATCAAGGCCATCTTTTCCAAAGGTTTCAAGTTAACCAGGGAGCAGACTTTTAAACCATTAGAGTTTTTGTTCATACTTAAAGAGAAATCCGGTGCAGTATTCAAATATGCGGGTATCGGAGAAATGACGGCGAGATTTGAAAATGGAGAGCCACTGACAACAGACAAGCCATTGCTGGAAACAAAATACAAGAAAGATACGACTGTGATGGATACCACTGACATTCCTGAAGTAGATCTGCTCACATCTCAAACGATCCCCGGGGAAGCCAGGTCACTTGCTGTTGGTAAAAGGCATACTATTGCAGAAGGACAGAAGCAGATATTAGAGACCCTGAGTATTGGCTTACTCACAAAAACCGATAACAGAAAGCTGGCTATGCCGTAAGTGGTCATCTTGTTTCTGTTACTTGTGTAAGTAGTAATGTTTACAGATGGATATGTGCTGTCCGTATTTTTCTTCAGTTTTAGTCTGATCGGATACGTATGTAAGTAACCAGCTGTAAGATATCTTCTCTGTAACGCGGCAGTTGATAAGAATAAACCATTTTGGCTTAAACAGTGTATATACAAATACATTGTACCTGTTGTAAATTTGCCAATATTATATATTTCACCTGTAGTACACATGTTCATTGGATAGTGTTTTTAGTTGCCCCATCTATCAGAAAATACTCAAGTATATATACCCCTCAGATATTGTTTTCTTTCAACTTGTGCAAGTCTTTATTGTGCTCACCGTGATACTAAACTAATGCTTGCGTTGAAGGAAGCCTACCAAAAGTGTCCCGGGAACGTCTACTGGGAGAGGGACATGGAGAGGTAAAGGGAGGGGCAGGCGTAAACGCAGAGTTATCTTACCTCCTATATCAAACTCAGCATCAAGCCAGTTGCCAAATGATAACTTCAATGAGTGAGTTTCTTCATACATTATTCAAAGTGTACAGTCTTGTCGCCACCAATGTTGTTATTGGTTCGGATATATGTTGGCATTTGTGGGAAGTTGATGCTGGTTCGACATCGGGCCTTACAGACTAGTCTTTTTGTGTTAAATGCCGTCATTTTCATCTGACGACGATACAGCTCACCAATCCCCAGCGTACGAGTTGTCACAGCGAAACAGCTGACCAATTACCAATACACGAGTTGTCCGAGCATTTCCATCATAGCTCTAGATTTGTATCTAATAACGCTAATGCCGAGGCTAGGGGCCGTGTGGTCATATCATCCAAGTTGCCACATGAACAGGTACAATGAAAGCGTACCTGAGATACAACACATATCACGAATCATTAGATTCTTGGTATGTGCTTTAGAATAGGTTGAGCGGAAGACTATACTGGAAAGTCATGTGGCTCTGTCAGCACCTTTTCCCACTTCATTTATATGTGTTGTAATCCCTCCTTTTATCTAGGAGCACCCACGTCAGAGATAAAAGTCAGTACTAAATCATTTAAAAACTTGTGCTAAAAACTCAGTGTGCGACTAAAAACTATGTACAACTGTACGACGAGACTACAGCTATCTCTCTCTCTTATATGTTAAGCGTCATCAGTGCTCTTTCTATGTGTAGGACGTAGCACAACAGCCTTGACATGCGTTCGATTTGAACAGAACAAAGTCATTTTCTGCCGATACGGAATCATGAAGGCCTGGAAGGATTTTGCCGACGTCCAGTACGATCTGGGTGAGAACACGAGGATCAGACTGCGCAAGTGTTGCGAGATCTGCGTGGTGCAATTAAGCAAGTAGTGCAACAAGCTTGTTGACTGGGTTCTGTGGATTTGGGGTAGGCTGCTGCAAGTGACTATGAAGTGAAGGTAGTCTTCGGGTCCTTCATGGCGAAGACAGCATTTCGGGTCGACGATGAACTGGTTAAATCTGGCTCTGTTGGCTTGAAGGATGTAGCATCCTGTGAGCAGTTAGACTTTTATGAAGGCTCTTTGAATGTCTCTGGGGCAATCGCTCACAGTTGTCCAAACATGGTGAGGTTTTCGGACACCACAGGCTTCAATGGCTTCAATGTTCAGAAATTTCAAGGAGGTCTATAAACTCGCTTCGTTTTGGAGGACGGAAGGTTGCTTTCCTGACTTTTTCTTTCTAAGTGTTCCTGTTGGGTGGGTCCAGAAGTAGCTATGTGGCAGATGGGAGGTCGTATATATACAGCACCTGATTCAACTTGGAGAAGTTGTGGAGAATCGCTTCGACTTTCTCGGCTCCGAGCAGGAGTAGTGCAACATCTGAGCAACTTGTGGGCGAGTGTTGCAGTTGTTTCAGTTTTGATTTTGAATGGTTTCCAATGCGTGCGACGATATTACAGTTGCGCAGGATTGTAGATTCCATACATGTATGGATACCAACGGGTTAACATCGTTTCGACCATGCAGACCAGTACCCAAGAGGCCGTAGAGCGTGTTTCGTCCAACCGCGAGTCTTTGATCAATGTCTGCAGCATTGCTACTGGTTCTGATGAGGCCTAAATGTTGTACAGATTCCGTTGGCGAAATGATATCGGCGTTAATGTAGAGCTTTTTTAGGAGAGTTTAGAAACTTAGGTCCTCTGGGTCGCTGAGAGGATGGAATACGGTGGGTCGCTGAGAGGATGGAATACGGTCAGATTCCACAGATTAGGAATAGGCCACAAATTCTGATTAAAGGTCGTCTAGTTTATTTTTCTGGAAGTGGAACAATCAGTGTTCTTGCAGGCAGACGAGGTCGTTGTTTTCTAGTAAGCGTTTGGCATAAGCTGCATTTGAGGTGATATTCTTTTTATTAAGTGAGGCGGCATGAAGAAAGCTGGATGTGGGTGGGGGACTACTGGGCCGTATGGAGCAATTCTTACTGGAGACTGCGGAGATAACCATGGAGATTGGAGGGGAAGTAGTGGTATCTAGTGTACTGCAGACTGTTGCGATAACCATGGAGATTTGGGTGGGGGGACTGGTGATATCCAATTTACTGCGGAGGCCCGGTCTGTCCCTAAGAAAGACTGCTGTTGTCTTTGAGGCTGATTTTGAGGTGTAGACAGGTTTGGAGGTTCAGCATGGTTCTTGGGTTCAGCAGTCTTGTTGGTCTGCAGCGAGTCATCGTTCGGCTCCTCTGGACTGCCGCTAACATTGGAAGATGGGCACTGGGCGTGGTTGTTGGACATAGAGGAGTTGCATGGTTGAACTTGCGGGGGTTCGCAATCAGGTCGTGTCGACTGAACAGATATCTGGGTTGGTGGTATGACGGAATGTGGTTGCGAGGCCATCTGCGGAGGCTGGGAGGTGAACGGTGGAGATGAGACGAGGAACTCCCGTCTGGAATGGTGCTGTATATACTTGGTTGTGTGTCTGGGGCTGAAGTGTGGAGTTTGGAGCTGGCCAGTGGACTGGTATAGGGTCTTCGTGACTGCGGATATTGTTGGTAGTCGTTGATCTCTAGCACCATTATTCTGTTTTTATGTATCTTCATTCAATATCAGATTCCAATTTATCTAGGCGTTTAAGAATATCACTCCTGTTGTTCGTCTGACTATGGTTTGGGAGTGATTTTTCTGGCTGGTACAATTTTCCAAGGGTTGGGTGGGTTGTGATGTTGCTGCAAGTTTTATTTTCAGTAATTTATTGCAAGCTTCTAGATCACTGACTTTGCGTTCTAGGACGACGATGTTGACTTTGGCCAAGTTGTTCAAGCCGATCTTTGACATGAAGTGCTTTCTTTGTCCGAATTTTCTCTCTTTTGTAGTTCTATTTCTTTACTTTTTGAAGTTCTGCTTCGGATTGATCTCTCCTGTTGTTTAAAGTAGCACATGCACCTGGAGCATTCGATTGAGTTGATGGCCTTAGATTCACAACAATGGATGCAGATAAAAGTTTCAGAATTGTAAGGGATCAGTACATCCATCTGTGTGGGCCTGGATAGAAATCGGGAGATGGATTCGGACTGAATTTGGTTAGCGAGTTGAGTTGCAGCACCTGTTGCTGAGTTTTGAACTAGGCTTTGGAGGGATAATCGTTGGTAGAGTGTCTTTTAGGATTATGGTGGATGCATCTGTAATTGGTTTTGAGACATCTGCCGTAGGAGGTACATGTACCTCAGCTGTAATGGAAACAGATGTTTGCAGGGCATTTTTGGTTGATGTCGGGATCGTGCATAAGTTTGGCCATGCGAAGATGTTACTCGTGGTACTTGAACTGATGGCAAACAGTGTTGGATCATCGTATTTTTGGGGGGCATGCTGGGGTGGTTTGACTAGAAGCACGACTAGTAGAAGATTTTGGCTGAGTTTCCATCTGGCTGGCAAGAAGAGGGTTTGATTTAACACACAGGAGTGCATTGACTATATGGAGCCTGATTTGTTGACCGGCTTCGGATGGGTTAAATTTGTTAACGTAATCTTGCAGATGAGGCATCAGATCTGAGGGGAGATCTATACCGAGATTACCAATAATCATAACTCGGGCAGTAGTATTGTAAATGTTCACTGTACAGGTTAGCCCATCATGGCTTTGGATAGTTAAGAGTTGAGATGGGCACCATGAACAGCGACATTTTGATTGTTTGGTTACACTATACTGACTCTGTACTAGATTAACAAGGTCCATCAAAACAGCTTCGAATAGGTCTAAGGTTGAGGTGGAAAGAGTAATAACGATAGTTTCATTGGATTCCACGTTGAAGTTTTGGCGCATGGTATGAAGTTTTTTTCTCCAGCGTCTTCTGGTGGTTGAGGGTGAATTTCATATAGTTTTTCTCTTCCTATAACTCAACTTGGTCTGGGCGAGATATGGAGAGTATTTCTGGTTGGATTGTCGTTGACAGGTGTGACAACATGGCGTTGTTGTTGGTAGTGACTTTTAGTAGCAAAATTTAGAAATAATGCCGAGACGGTGTATAAAGATGTAGAGTCAACAATTCTATGCTGCCTATACTAGTCAGGGTCCAGATATCGACGATCTATATTGGATGCGGGTTAAAACTACCATGATGAGAATTGAGAAAAAAGATGACTTTTTCAAAGTAAATGATATAGAGCATGTACAATTAACATGTTTTGGTCCTGTCCGTACTGTACATGTACCCATAGTACACAGTGCTTCCTGGGTGGTGCATATAGGTGGCCCATGTCTGGGATAACAATCCAGTATAATTTCCCCTTAGAAACTGCTTCCTTTGACATGTTCAATTTGTAATTGTGTTAAGCGTGGCACAAGTCTTTTACATGTGTTGAAGGAAGCCTACCGAAAAGCTGCAAGGGACTGCAGGCATGGGGAGAGGAAGAGGGAGAGGCAGTGATAAACGCAGAGTTATCTTACCTTCTAGACCAAGATCGAGCCAAATACCACTGGATGACAACATTGTGTGAGTGTCTTCATACGTTCTTCGAAATGCATATTCTGCAGGACAAAAAGAAATTTGAAATTGTTCAAATTATTTCTTATTCACCTCCAATCCAGAACAGCGTGAGTCGGTATACACACACTAGGATATCCTTTTATCATGTAAGCCATTTTTAATTTTGTTTCCGATCAAAGCATGCCTCTTCTGAGTCGCACACATCAACAATTCCTTCACAAGATTTTCAATAAATTTACATGTATCCGGGATCGTTGCGTGATACTTGCGTAAGTTTCGACCGACGTAAGGACTTCCACCTGCGTTGCCCTCACACTACGCCCGGCTCAACACGCGTTTCACGAACCTGAGGCTAGGCAGACGTGATTATATCTAAATTTACGCAGTGCTAAGTTCCACATTTCCGTCTCTGCGATCAATATCACTTGGAATTTTTCAAGTTTCATCCAACGGCTACCTGATGACATGCAAGCGAAGTTGCGCTCGCGCTAAGCATACTCCCTGCCAGACGTAAATTAAGCTCACGGTAAGTATGACTTGAGCACAGTTCGCGCAACGCCCCCCGAGTCGTAGTAAGGATATCTTGAGGTGTGGTTCGCTTTCGCTTTAAAAGGGCACATCCGGGGGTTCGCTGTATGAGAAAAAAGGGGCAAATAGGGGGTTCCCTTCTATCTGAAAAGGGCAATTGTATGAGAAAAACTATTTTTCCCAAAAGAATAGTAGAATTACAAGCGTCTAGTCCGTCATTCATAATCCAGCCGTCGTCCATTAGAGAATATCCGCGTCCATAATCCAAAGACCTATTCCATTTCCATATAACAGTAATAGCACCAAATTCAAAAAGACAAAAGTATACATAAACATAGGCTTGTTTCCTGCAAGAGAGAAGCGGTCAACAGTTTTCAATGATGCCGGTAAGACATCATGATGTTCCAAAATATCAAATCCGTATCGCTGATCAGTATTCTTAATCCATAATATTCGTTATAGAGTCGTCATCTAAAAATGATGTACCTCAGCCACGCTTTGATTGTGTCTGTTCATATGAGTACCATGAGGATCTTGAAGTACATGGGCTCATACGGCCCTAGCCCCGGGTTAAGCGGAATTAGACACATGTTACGAAACGTAGCGCCATAGATCTTGCACGCTACGTTCGTATTTTGCTATCAGCATGCGATATGTATCGCCAAATTTGAGAAACTTGAGTGGAGGCGCTTGGTGGAATAGCCCTGTTTTATAAGTTTCTGCAACAATGTTTTGTGACGTTGATTAAAATCATCACATTTAACACAGGATCTAGCAATGCTACTAAGCGAGATATGTATACGCCATATGCAGGTCCCACTGGAATATTACTATCCAGAAAGGGATAGTTTACGATGTCGAAATTGTAATCATCTCTTTGTCATAAAGTCGACGAGAGAGAATGCCCGCTTCATTTTTATAGAGATAGAGATCTAAATAAGATGTGCCTGTAGGGCTATCTGTAGTTTCCGTCAAATCCAGTGAAGGTGGATATATATCCTTCACTGCGTCATTTATATAGCGATTATCCACAGCGAGAAGATCGTCTATATAGCGTTTGGTGAATGAGAAGGAACGGGCTTTGAATGGATCGGTTTTTTTAAAGCGCCTGCATATAGTCATATTCATAAGAGAACAGATACAGGTCAGCCAACAGGGGTGCACAATTAGTACCCATTGGAATACCTGTATGCTGTTGATATATTGTGTTGCCAAATTTCACATAGATATTTTTAATGAGAAATTCAAGCAACTCTATAAACAAAGAAACACCCCATGAATGATATCTCTTGTATGTAGTCGAGCTAAAGAATGCTTTATGGCTTCCGACATTAATATATCTACGATCAGTTTTCTTGAACACAGATACTATTAATGAACTTATACTCCAGTTGAGAGTTTGTTAATACAAATTAAACCTGAGATAAGCGGAATCCTCTATGGGTTCCTGCCTTTATTCCCTCCTCAAACATGGCTTACCCATTGTAGATCACACATCTATGTGATACTATGATTGTCTTTTTGAATTTGGTGCTAATACTGTTATATGGAATATGGAATAGGTCTTTGGATTATGGACGCGGATATTCTCTAATGGACGACGGCTGGATTATGAATGACGGACTAGACGCTTGTAATCAAGCATGATCGCTTAGTGGGCTTAGATCGAGGTCTGCATCGATTTAATCCTAGGTCTAAATCGATTTAATCCTAGGCTTTGAAACCCATTTCTGCCTCCTACTGCCAAACGTACACGGGGGGATTGATTCATTTTACACCTCGTATGAATTGTTAACTCAAACCATGTACATTTGTCTAATTTCCAGGCAGTCTATAGGAGAGAATCACAGCACATCAGAGATGGATACCCCTGATTTGACAGATTCCTTTGGAGATTTTGGTTACACAGCGGATGAGGAAACTACCAGGTGAAGTTGGCTTAAGTACATTGAATAGTTTAATGTGTGCACACACAGAACTGGTAAAGGTATGTTATTTCAAACTGGAGTCAAACCTCTTCAATCCTGTTGTCAACTGATACCATGGGATGCAGAACTCAGCCATCTTAAACTAAGGGAACGACTTGCATGTAGCATTGCTGGATACCCATTATCTATCCGTGATGAGGAAGTCGTCCATCCACAGCCATGACTGCAGGTGTTGTACCAACGTCCAACACTGTGTTGTGGTTGGGGGAACAAGCTGGCATGTTGT
Organism: Hanleya hanleyi; assembly: GCA_036873755.1. NCBI lineage: Eukaryota > Metazoa > Mollusca > Polyplacophora > Lepidopleurida > Hanleyidae > Hanleya > Hanleya hanleyi. The sequence continues at coordinate 29,593 of JAVTVY010015096.1, read as the reverse complement.
ATGTCACAGAGTTACATGTCCACCCGTAGGAACCCTTCAGTGGAGGATGCTCATGGCATGACCGCATACATTTTTTTCAGTATGGCTGTATCTCTAATAACAAGTGATATTTCAATTCACCTGGTATTTTGTCAAAGCTCTGTGATGAGACATCAGTGTCGTTACGCGATAATAGGTTATGGTGGCGGAAAGAAAGACGTGGTGTAATCCCGCAGACTGAATGTCTGACTGTATTACACCATAGGGACCACAAACTTATGGTTCTCGATTGTAATGGTGTTCCTGTATATTGATCACCGCTGAGTGAGACCACATGACCCCCTAGATTAAAGAGAATCAGATACACGAATGAAACAGCATAAATGTATAGCGCAGCATTACCGGAATAGGCACAGCATAACCGGAGTAGGTGTTTCTCTAGTGCTGGCATTCCTCCATTGGCCTCAGCATGGGTAGAACTGTCATATCACTTTAGTTGATTGTTGACAATGTGAGCGTCCAAGATAAATGGATGAGTATAGCTTATCTTTCCTGAAATATGCCTTGAATGTTAAAACTCCTTCATGGGCTCCCAGAATAGTAGAATGACCATATCACTCCAGTTGAGAGTTTGTTAATACAAATTAAACCTGAGATAAGCGGAATCCTCTGTGGGTTCCTGCCTTTATTCCCTCCTCAAACATGGCTTACCCATTGTAGATCACACATCTATGTGATACTATGATTGTCTTTTTGAATTTGGTGCTAATACTGTTATATGGAATATGGAATAGGTCTTTGGATTATGGACGCGGATATTCTCTAATGGACGACGGCTGGATTATGAATGACGGACTAGACGCTTGTAATCAAGCATGATCGCCCATCTAACATCTGCCCGAATACAATGATGTCATCCAGATTAACTGGAGTGATCTTGGGGTGGTAGCCTATACGATATGGGTGGATTTATATGGATGGCCAGCCTCTCCTTTCAAGTGTGTTGTTGTAGCTTCTCTATCACTCCCATGATTTCCCTTGCCTTGCTGCCTCAGAGGCAACTATGTCTAATCATACTAAACTATATTTTTCCGTTCTTGTTCAAGGATACTCGTGTCTCGGTCCAAAGGGAATTTCAATGGACAAACTACCTTATGGAACCAGTCGGAAGAATTAGAAGATGAAGAGTTGATGGAAACTTTGGGATCTCTAAATTCCGTAGTGTCCGGGTCATATTTGAACGTGGCGGAAAGTAAACCACTATCTTTGCCTCTCGTGAGGGATCAGATGGTATATCCAGTGTCAATTTTTAAATCTGAATCCCTCGCTGAGAGTAGTTATGTTTCACATCCAGTGAATTTAACAGACCACCAGATGACTTCCGTGATGGCATTAGCGGAAGTTAAACAAGAACCAGTCATAGATGATGCTGCCGATCTTTTAGCTGCAGCTCAGCATGGCAGTGGCCCGGCAGAGTTCTCGGTGAGACCGGAAATTCCCAATGCTGCCTGTGGTAATTTCTTGTCTGGAATATATACCAAATTAGAAGAGGTACAGATGTCTGGCTTTTCAGAGAACCTAGGTCTAATACTGACAGATGATGGAAGTCGGTTAAATACAAAACTAAAGAAACCCCTGCCTGATAACACATTCGATGCAGTTGAAGTAAGTAGTATACATGTAACACTATTTCTTGTGATAACTACAACCCTTGTATGTTATTGGAACACCGTAAGCAGTATGGTTAATATCAGAAGTCTGCTTTTTGGGAATATATCCTCATTATCCATTAGTTGTAAATAACTTGACACTGAATGGATGTGTTCCAAAGGGGAAGATTAAGTGTAATGAAACCTGGAAAGCTGTATATCGGGAAAGTTTAAGTTTGAGAAAGCTTGAGAGTTAATGCATTGTCTCATCAGGAGAGTGCGAGATCTTAGCTGTTGTTGTTGTTTTTACTTATTTGATGCAATATTTACTTACTTACAGGACGGAAATGTGAGTTTAGGCGAAGCCCATTGCCAGTCTTCCATTCATCCTTGGAATGCAGAGGAGCCTTTTCCACTGAACTTGTATGAACATGCCACAGTTGCACATGGAGACCCCGCAAAAACTGAAACCAATGAGCTTGATGCAGGAAATCTTGTGAAAAATTTGCAAGGTCGAGAAATTCCTTCCGTTCATGTCCGTAGGTCATCACCGCGATTAATCAGTAAGAGAGTTGAGAGGCAGACTGCAGGCAGGCGAAAAAAACATCCATTGCCTTTAAAGACTGCGGCCGATCAAGACAGAGGGGCAGAGTCGGGGAGAAACCTATACACGTTTTCTCTAGAAGCTTACGATTGTTCTCAAAATTCTAAAGATGCTAAGCGTAAGATAGAACATGCTCAGAAAAAGCAAAGGAAAAACTATAAGTGTCTAATATGCAATTACAGATCTTTAGAAAGATACTTCATGGAACAACACGTTAGGATACATACTGGCGAGAAACCTCACAAATGTCCCACTTGTGGTTATAGATCCGCTGCACAAAGCACAATGGCTGATCATATTAAAACACACGCCGTCGTCAGACCGAAGAAATGCCCCTTGTGTGACATGAGATTTATCAAAACGACTTACCTCACGAATCATATGAGAACTCACACGGGTGAAAAACCATTCAAATGCTCCTTATGTGATTACCGTTGTAGTGTAAGGCGAGCTTTAGCCCTTCATATGAGAACGCACACTGGAGAGAAACCATACATGTGTAGTGAGTGCCAGCATAGTTTTGCGCAAAAAACTCACCTTGTCCGACACATACGAAGTCATACTGGGGAAAAACCGCACGCCTGTTCTATGTGTAACTATAGGTCTATTACTACTAGCGGACTGCGTTCACATATGAGACGGCATACTAGAGAAAAACCACATGTGTGTTCGCTGTGTGATCTTAGGTTTTCCTGTGGTAGTAATCTTCACAAACATGTGAAAAGTCAGCATGGACCAAAGTCATGAATTGCACTATTTTATGCTCACACTGTTTTGTTTTTAGTAAGCGTTTATCCATTTATGTAGAAGGTTTCTCAGTTCGGTTTAATCATTTACTTAGTATGTTTATATGTTAACCACGCAATAGAATCAGTCAGATGGATAATGCAGGTCTGCAATGCTTGTCAAGGTTTGCATGTTACTTACTCAGACACAAGACAAAGTTCCTACGATACAGGAAATAGTTCTGAAGACTATTCTGTGCAGTATCCGTATTTTTACGCTCTTTATATATTTATTATTTGCATATATCTTGTGTTGAACTTACGTATCGTAATATTTTGTTATGAGCTTTGTTATTATATCTTGAAAATTTGTTGATTTTCAGGTTCAAAATATGTTGCCTGTTTTGTAGAGGGTAACTCGGGGTGATTTGTTCTGTACAATGTCGCCAATTCGCTGTGCATTCAAATCTCCTTTAAACAACATTAGTCTAATGCATTTTTAGAACACAAACTGAAATTTAGTTTCAGTATTGATTTAAAGTTTAACGGAGCACCGTGTTCAGTTACAATGTAGTTTGGGTAGTATGGCCACTGAACGTTACCCCTCATTAAGCACCTCTCATTAAAGAACCATACCTGCCAGTTGCTCATAACACAGGTCTGTTGATACAGTTCCTCAACTGCAGTGATCCAATTGAAATGTAGGTGTAGATTCTAGCGACCTCAGGCTGCCCCAAAGTAAACCCTCGGAGAAACCATCTGTATCAAATGGGACTATTTTTGTACACCATCTATTCTCAAATAATTTAATGCTCTGTTCATGATTTGCAACACTGGGTTGCTTAGACTGGCTACTGTTAGCATTACAAGCATGGTGAGATTTCTGTCCTATATAGGACGATATACTACCCTTCTGACGTGATTATTTCAAAATGGACCTACTCCAAATAAGATTTGGACGGGGTGGATGGGTTATCGCACCGTCTTCTCAAAAGTAAATGGTTGTAGGTGAGAATCACTCGCGACTTGATTTTCATTAAATTATTTACCCCACCTGATCATCTGTTTTTCACTTAGTTTTGCGTCTCGAAAAGCTATCAAATGCGAACCATTCCGCATGATTTCTGTCGTTTCGCTGAGTTTGTATATCCGAGGGCGTGGCAATCTTAGTAAATTTATGAATGAAGCGCGTGCGGACATCGCAACGTTGCAATAACGACACCTGTCACTCGTACACACTCCCGGCTGTTCACAGGATGCGGTGCACCTGTTTTACCTAAGGTATGTTGATATATGGGGATCTAGATGGCTTGGTAACTCGACGGAAAATTTCGAGGAGTGTATATCTTATCTCGTGCAATGGAAAATCCCCAAGAATTTCAGAATTTATCAGCTCTTGTGTCGGCTGTAAACTCAAGCACTGCTTCAGGGCGGAGTCAGTAAAACTGTGTTGGCAATTATCTCTCTTGATTCTTCATCACATAAGATCGGGTCGACACGAAGTCTCTGATTTTTTATACGAGAGTAAAACATTGTCTCTGCACTGAAATACCGGAATATCGTTCCCTGAGCGTTATTGCTCCCTGGACGGCCGGACCGGTCCCAGTGGAACACCAGATCGCATGATCTGGACGGGTCTATCAACGTTTGTTGTCAGGGGTAACTGGATTTCAAATGAGTACGGTGGACATTGTGCTTCCTGTGTGTTTATATAGCAAATATGTTGTTAGGAGCCTACTGTTTACCATGAGTGACTGTCAAACGTTCCACAGAATTCTTATAGCACAAAAAATTATTCCTTCATATTTCTTCCACACTTTATTGAAAGCCTCCTACATTTTGCCTAGTGGCCATCATAACCCATTTGATGGTTCTCAGGAAATTATCTTTTCCTTCAAGTATGTTAATGTTACTGGTTCACTGGTAAATCGTGAATGCCGACATGGAACAAATTTGTAACAAACTTAACACACAAAATGTTAAGGCCTTCTCGATGTAGTACGAATATGTTGATAATAGACATTGAAATCATTTCTGAACTTTGTCAGTTTTGTTATCAATACTCACTTTTGAAAAACCTCTCTAGATATATTTTGTATGTTTGCCTAAACATTTATTCACTCCGTCAGCACGATCTTTCGGGTAAATCATAATAGGTTTATCCAAGCCCGACCTTAGTAAAATTCACGCCAGACTCATGAGTTATATTCACAGCAATGTTATTTTCATTTTCAACTCTATGATTCATAGACATAGATACATATCAAAGCATATAGGCTCTAGTTTTAATGAAGTTTTCTGGTGTATAATAATTGAACTCTTGGAGAGAGTATAACAAGTCGAGATACCGGTACTGGACACAAAGATGTGACTGTAGGTAGCACTCGTCCCTGTGTATTTTGAGGTGTTAGAACTCAACTCGAATACTTCGTCGTGAATGGAGGTATCTTCTCGTTTTATCCTGGAAGTAAAGACATATAAAATAGATAGACGATAGCGAAAGACCGAGGGTCGCCATAGTCAAGAGGATTCGGGCGATCTCAGAATTTCATAACAATATATTTGACCTAAACAGTAAATGAATTTATATAATTTATCAATTCGCAGTTCGATGTCTGCCAGAGGTATGACAACATTAATGAAACGTAAATCAAATACAATACATCTCAATGAAATACATCTACCAGATCCATAACTTACATCAATAAATCGAGTGCAATACAATATAATGGATTTCTGTATTTCAAACAAAAAAAGTGTAATTTCCGTGATAATCAATAGACAATTGAATCTATTCCATTTAAACAAACGAGTTTTTTTTTAAATAACATCCAACTAGACAAACCCAACTTAGGTACATTCGAACTCAATTTTTAGCCATATAAACTGCACCATTTCAGCACATAATCTTCACATCAAACACCAAGAATTATCTGACGTGAACAGCTGGATATTCGTACATTATCGGAAGGATGAGTCAAACTGACGATATCTTTGGGTATAGACGCGACGAACCCAAACGGTTTGGGTTAAATTCCATTTTGACTCAAACATTTTGGGTCGTTTTATATTTTGGGTAGGTCACGTCTATTATTCCAATAAATCAGTTCACATAATGAATTCAGCAACATCCTCTTGAGGCGCACGCAGACTATATCCGCATCAAATGGTAGTAAAAATTTGCATAATAATAGGACAAACATCCCTCTCGCTGTTTAAACGACATTGGCTGGTTCTTCAGATGGCTGGTTCTTCAGATGGCAAATTGATTTTAGGACATGAAACAATGGATAAATAAATGAGCCTAAAGCTTTGAAGCATTGGTTAATTAGGAATAAAAAGTTGTTAAGCAAAAACGACCCTTTTTACCTCCATTTTCGCGTTAACCGGTTTATGGTCGGTCCTTTAGGTACGGTTCGGGCCTTTGTGTTATTGTAAGACACCTATCGAGACTCCTGGATGTACCCGGAAACTATTCTTCTTATTTTTGCCTGATTCTTGCACGAAAGATTGATAACGATTTGGTGTAACTTAGAGACTCACACAATATAATTGATAAATGATCTAATGCAGTGCTGTATTGTCAGTCGTTTGTCCAGCATATTACCTTTTCAGGTCCTTCACCAAAGCCTTCTACCAACATCACACCCTGCATACCAAACGGCTGCTCCAACTTCCGCCGGAGGGTCAACTTCCGCCGGAGGGAAGATCGTGCAAAATGGTAGGACAACTTGTTGGTTTTTACGTTGATATGTCAGAACCATACCCTATCAACAATATCAAATTGTCTCAATCGTTAGATTGTACGTTTATTTAACTAGCTGACGTGTTTTTGAGAACGGGATAATTCTAAATAGACAATTACATCCATTAGAAGCCCAATCTAGAAACCTTTCTTAGAAAAACTACATCAAATATGCATTTTATCTAATTAATCAAGAATATACCTGCGATCGTTATGTAAAACGAGGTTGCCTTTTAATGGCAAGATGATATTTATATGTGAAAAGGAAGAATTTTGATGATTTTAAGACGCATGAATATGACCTGTGTGGAAGTGGTGATACAACATACGGCGGAGTGAGATCTGGCTACCGCCGGATTCAATAATAATATGATACAATTACCGCCGGAGTACCACTGTCTCTTCTTGGCCGAGCTAAATGAATGTACCGTCCTCACTCAATACTGAATCCATCGAACGAATGAAAAAGATACTATTTTAAAGCGAAATCCACTGAGTTAAATACACCATTTACACTGCGAAAAATATTGTGTTGTTTTAAAGGTCCACCCAAACGCTCTGACGTCAAAAATATAAAAAAATAGTCCTTTCGATTCTGAAAATAATGATATTTTTTTCATAATTTTGTGCAGTCTGGTTGGCGAGATATTGCCGTTTGAAAGGTGAAAATCGCTCTCCTGTCAATTCCAGCTGTGACGTCACGGAGGGAAGCCGTCTTGTATTCTCTATGTTAAAGCCGTATACCACAGTCGTATGTAGCTGCTGATTTCTGGAGATTTTCGGAGAATCGGGGCATCATTTTTTAAATATGCCGCGACGTTGTGTAGTGGGAGGTTGCAGTTTTACTACAGATGACGGTGTTAGTATTCATTTGTGGCCTAAAGACGAGAAAATCGCTGCAAATTGGACGAAATTTGTACGCAACACGAGAGTGTGGAAAGAGGGCCCGAGCCAGTACTCGTATAATTTGCTCGGCACATTTTGACAGAAATACATCATTCGAGGACATCTACAGCGTAGCAGTTGAATTCGGGTACAAACCAAAACTAAAGAGAACAGCTATTCCAACTATCAAACGTAAGAACAATCAGAATGTGACGGCAAAGAAATCGGACAAGGAGAATCTATCACGGACATCGGCTGAACGAACCTAGCCTGCAAGCGAGGCCTCGGGCAGGGGGGCGGCTGTACATGCCCTGCTCGCTCTCGCGTGGCATTTGTTGCTTGAGCACCTACAGGTTAGACTGGATGAGTCTCTATTTCATATATACACGTTTAACCATTTGTTCCAATGTGTCTTAATGTCTGTATTTGTATGTTCAATTTTATTTCTATGTATGCGTTTTTAGCCAATGTTGGCACAAACTTCACGCAAATAAATTATCTAAATTATATACTATTTAATAATAATAATAAAATGATCTTTCATAAATATATATACGTTTGATAAGTAAATAAATAAAAAACACCAATTGGAGTGAATGGCTGTAGATACAGAAGTGATAATTATACTTTCATAATCCCTTGACATTTGAGATTGTGGGAATATCATTCGATTTCAATTTAATTGAGGTAATTTGTCGAAAATTGAGCAAATGTGAATGCCGATCCACTCACCACGGCTTACTTTTCGCCATGAATGTCCAAAGTTTTTTTATCAAACTATATAATTCTGAAATTGGTATTTCATGGGGATTATGGGAAAACAAACAAAATTCAAGTCGGACGTATATCAGTAGAGTTATCAACAGTTTACTGTTCATACTGCCGAATCCCGGAGTTTATCCCTTCGAAAAGGCTGCCTCGGTCAGTAACAACAATAACAACACAGATGTGCTCGTTCGTTACATCACAGAATCGTTCTACATTCAATACAGTTTGAAATATATGGACATTTGGTCTTATAGATGACGATAATAAGGTTTCCAGTCAAGTTGCATACCAATCTGTATTCAACAAACGACCTCTCCGAATCCTGTCGTCGTCGAGTTCCACGTTGTCAGAGTGGTTGTCACTGTCAGAATCGGAGCCCTACGGCTCAAATTGATAGGGCTGAATTCCGCCGTTGGTCTGCAAACAACTGTTAATTTGCCCGTCATCATCCTCCTCTATGTCTATTTCATCTTCTTGGCGAAAAATATTTCCATCTAAGCTGATATCGCTCGAATCGACATCTGAACCGGAGCTCTGACTGCACTCGCTTTCCATGTTATCCGCTGTTTTTTCTCAGGCAACTTCCCTGCGTGACGTCATCAACCCAGCTGTGAAAGTGTGGAAAAGCCCACTTTGCTCCCATATTACGTGTGTTTCTGATCAGATTAGAATTTTTCCAATATTTTTTTCATACAAAGTGAAGTATGAACTATGATTTTTAAGGATTTTTAGACCAAAAAAAATTCCGTTTGGGTTGACCTTTAACACAATTTTGTGCTAAAATGGCTACAACACAACATGTTTTGTGTTGAAATCAACATGGTTTTGTGTTTAACTTAATATATCAACACAAAATTGTGTTGAGTTCAATACAAATTAGTGTTCATTCTTACACAATTTGTGTTATTTTCAACACAATTTTGGTGCTAAAATGGCTTCAACACAATTTTTTTTCGCAGTGCATGGTCTGAGATCTAAATCTGGCTTGAACCAAAATCTTTAGGCCCAATAAAACGACGTTCCTCACCCTAAGAAATCATCATCAGAATTTCACCAAATTTTGCACGGATGTACCTTGGAAATATACAAATTCATTTCAAGAAAAAAATTACTAAGTCATCGAACTCACTTTCAAGCTCATGACGCCACGGCACCTATGGGGCGTTTTTGTCTAATTTGTAAAAAAAAAATGATGAAATTTAAATTGTACGATTTTGCTCCAAAAATTGTCACACACCATCGAATATCAATGTGCGCTACTCATGTTCACGTGGTCTTTGTCTTTCAGACTGGACCATTTCCATCTGAATTCAATGATAATTTGCTCATGGAATTGTCGGACTGTTAAAGCCTATAGCTAATTATTCCCATCCAATAATGGGGTCACCGAACTCGTTTGACTTCTAACATCGTTTGACGCAGATTTCCTCTAAAAGTGGCCGGAAATCAATTGACGTTGCTATGGCGTGTGCTGTTATCAGCGTGATCGAAGGGAGACTACCTAATGCAACGTCATTTGGCATTCGCGCTATAAATACATGCGCGACGTTGTGCGCATCAGCAAAGGTGGGGAACGTCTTTAAACTAAATCCACGGAGTTAAACACACAACTCCTCGTCATTTATGGTCTGAGGCCTAAATCTCGCTTGAATCACAATAGTTGGGCCCTATCATCGCCTGGATCCGTTCTAAACATAAGGCCTACCAAAGAAAGCCAGTCATAAATCAATGAGACTAAACTCGCACACGCTATACGCTGACCATATGTTGACCTCAGGTCGCTGTCCAGCATATTCACTTTCGTCCAATCAGACACAACCGTAGGTGTTCAGCCGACCGTGACTCCGCCAAAAAGCTGAATTTCGCTCTCTTTCAAAAGCGTTTTGACGTAAATTCTCATATTTATTCACAAATACAATTACATGAATTTTTCAGGTAAACATTTGTCTTTCTGGTGAGGGGTAAATAAATGTTTCATTGGTAATGCAAGAAGGTGAAATCAATCGGTTTTTGTAGACCTATGCTGTCGGTCAAGGCATTCTCCCATTCTTTTAACATGGAGAAGGGATTCACACTACTACTTCGGTTAAATCGAATTTAGATCCGCCAAATAAAATCATAAATTACATTAATTTGTAGCATAGGGAAGGTGATATATTGCAGAAACTTTGTAGGGGTAAATACGTTTGGGGGAACTATATTTATTCAGATATAGCAGTTTATAATCGGACCTCCCATCTCGAACAATGCTAAATTTGGACCGGTTGGAGAGCCGTACGTGAGCCGGAATGTCAGTGCGTGTGCACGCAACGCCCGCGTCTGGGTTTCTTGCACATGCCGTGGTTATTTTCAGTCATTATGTTATTATTGTCTCGTCACATTGTTCGCATCACTGCTTTGATCTTCATCATAGTGTAACGCTAACCCAGTGAGTTGCCACCTAGCTTTATTACCTAATTTTTCCATAAATCGTGTAGTTTAAACAACTCAATAAACTCAGAATTTTTTATCTATTACGGTACTTCTTGTTCAGAAACGCTTAATGGTGCTTTAAGGATAGCTGTCCCTTTAGAGGCAGTTTTTGCACCCCCATGACCATTTGTCGTCGGTATCAATAAATATACAACATAACCATAATAACTATATATTTCATGAAAGCATACATCGTTGGGATTCCAACTATATGATTTGTATAACTGACGCTGCTACTGTGTAGAAAATATTTCAATTTTAACAAATTTCCGTCCATTTTTCAAATGAAATTTCATGAAAAGTGTTGGTCTTGTTTCAACTTTAATGGTATACCTTGGTAGGAGACAATTCGAACTAGTAAACTTTATCTCATTTTTTTTTAATTTTTGCCTGGTTTTGTTTTTATAACTATTTTACTAAAATAAATTGAAAAAAAGGTACTTTTTTACGGTCGTTTGTCTTAAAATTTGGATAATTAAAAAACGAAGCCGACCTTACAAAAAGTGAGATAACGTTTTCTAGATCACCTTATAAGTAAAAAGCATGCCAAATTTCAAAAGCGTAGCATGGATACTTTTCGAGAAATAAACGTTTGAATTTCGGATTTTGTACAAAAATGAAAGGCTAGAAATCGAGCAAAATGTGTCCAGCTATACAACTGATGAATTAATCCCTATTTTTTGCTTGAATTCTATTGTCAAATACATTTTTAATCTGTCTAATGAGACCTACTCGAATTCCTGTTTATTCTGGATAACTATTACACTACATTTTTTTCATCAAGTCGGTTTAAAGTCCAATTTAAACTTTAAAAACCTGCTAAAACTTGTTCACACCTGTATGTATTACTTCACGGCGGGTGTCTGAGTAAAGTGTCACTGTCATAACTAGAAACAAAAATAGGGATGTTTGCATGGTTTTGATCAGAAGGGGGTACATTAATGTAAATAAGTAGGACTAATAGATAATTAGCTTACCATAATACTGCGGAAATGAGTTTTGGAAAGGGAAATTTAACAGACAAAAAAAAATAGTAGCCAAGCCCAAGCTAAGGCAATCTGTTTAATTGTTCCAGGGCCTCGGAAACTAAATTTTCAATCCTAATATTAAAGCACTTCTATTTATAATTTTTATCTGATTTTTTCACCAAATGTTAGAGGAAGTAGTGAATATTTGAATGAAGTAATAAAAAAGTGACAAATTTTGACCCTCTAAGGGGATAGCTATCCTTAAATAAATGCTCTCAAAAGTGTTTGAGGGTTATGCGATACCTAGACTGTATCTGACGGATACACATTCGCAACATTCTCACGGCGTCAGATTGTATACCTCATACTGTCAGAAATATCGCTGTTTCATCGACAGTTTAGGGGGTGACAAACTGCTGATGAGAACACCTAGGCCAATACACGAGTTGGCACGATGGAGCGTAAATGTCGAGGATAAAATTAGTGATGATCATGGCTATTTCTGCATGGTTAACATATAATAAAGTGGCCTGATCGTGTACATACACAAACGCATAGAGATTAGATCCTCCGGCGGTAATCATATCTTCGAGACATGCTCCTCCGGCGGTATTTGTATCATATACGAACATGCATGAGCTAGAAAAACTAACAGTGACCGAAGTAGATTGAACTATTTGAAACTACAAGCTATCAGTCTGCTGTTAAGGAACTACTCTTCATATATCTATAACTTATTTGGCGGATGATACACAAATAGATGATTTTTTAAGCATCTAATCACTGTTATGTTGCAATATAGCTCTTAATGTCAGATAAAATGAATTGTAATTAAAAAATAATACAAGGACGAGTTGAAAATTTCACACGAATTGCTAACACGTCCCCTTGAGAACATTTTCTCATTACATTTTCGAGTACTAAATACGTGAAAACTACCAAAAAATGAAAAATCTGAACTTACTTAACTTCTCAAATTTGAAATTTCCCTCCGGCGGAAGTTGACCCTCCGGCGGAAGTTGGAGCAGCCGTTTGGTATGCAGGGAAAAGCGACAGAGTTAACTGAGAAATTAAATTCAGAGCTCATTGCGTTGAAACGAAGTTCAACACCAAACAGGAATAATGAAACATCGGTGAAAAGTGGATGAATTTGCCATTTGGATCAACGCTGATATGTCACTGTTTATTGAATCTTCAAAAGGTTTAACCACCGTTAAAATGCTTACATGGAATCAACGTTGGAATGTACATGTTGATATATCAACACTGAAATTTGATAAACCGAAGTAAACACCGCTAAAACTAAAACGATCTAGCTGGGATTGGGGCGAACCTCTTAAAGCTTTCTCTTTCAAAAAAATCTATATATACGGGTAATTTCTATACTGTGCAATGGGGATGATTCGCTGAGGTTCTTATTGTATATATTGTTTCTCTCATGTGACAATGTGGCGTCGTTCAGGGGAGTTTTAGAGAACATTTTTCCATCGCGACACAAACAAAATTAGAAAACTGAACGTAGCTTTGTGTAGTCCGTGTTCGCGAGCCAGGGCTGTGAAGGTTTTTTTATCGCCCTTTGTTTGGGTTTGTTTTGGCGCGCTAATTTTGTTAACATCGACCAGAGAACAACAATAACGGGGTCCTTTCAGTTTTATGTCTGAGTTCATGATAATATAAACCAATGAACGCCGTAAATTGTCGAACAAACGACGATCTAGTAAACTGTACATCGACAGCCACCAAAAGTTTGTAAGTACATCTCTATTAATTTATAGCGAACGGTCACACAAAAACCACGCGTAGATCTAGTCCAGTATAACGTGACACCAGGCTTTCTTTTTTAATATGTTGTTGTTTACTGACAACCGTGGTAGTCACGTCGGTTTTCATAGTAAACACAAATCAAACTACCACCGCCAACATATGAGCGGGGAAAATGGTCCGATTGGAAAAAATAAAGAATTTTCCTGCCCACTCACCTTGATAATTCAAATGACCAATACCTACTGCATACATATCACGTAATTTCCATCTCTGACACGTCCAATAACACGAGAGTGCACCTTGTATATCTGGAGACTTTTCTTCGTGCGATGAATTTTCTCTCGCAATATGGCTACAAAAGAAAGGACTTTGACCCTTATCCTTATTTGGGTATATGACGTGGTCACAAAACTCCTTGCATATTACGCAAGGTTTGAGGGAAATCCCTTGCGCACAAAGGGACCTTCTGGTCACATATAGCGGTATATGGCGAAAGATAGTGCAGTGTTTTTCTAGATATATTGGTGAGAAATACAACGGTCATTGAGGAATTGTCAATGAATGTGTGAAGAAAAAGCTGAAGAAATCCGTGCTGTCTTTATTCCATTTTCCATGCAGCAGAGCTTGATCGCAACATCACCCGTTTTATCGCTATTCAATGATACTCTGTAACATAATATGATACTATCAGAAGGTCCCTTTGTGCGCAAGGGATTTCCCTCAAAGTCCTTTCTTTTGTAGCCATATTGCGAGAGAAAATTCATCGCACGAAGAAAAGTCTTCCTGTATATGGCGAGATTCTGCTGGTGGACGTTTCGTCCCCGAGGCCCGCCCCCTGTACAGACCTTTTGGTCTTTGATATATGTTGGCACTTGTGGGAAGTTGATGCTGGGTCGACATCGGGCCTTACAGACTAGTCTTTTTGTGTTAAATGCCGTCATTTACATCTGACGCGATACAGCTCACCAATCTCCAATGTACGAGTTGTCACAGCGAAACAGCTCACCAATTACCAGTATACGAGTTGTCAGAGCATTTCCATCATAGCTCTCTAGATTTGTATCTAATACCGCTTATGCCGGTGCTAGGGGCCGTGTGGTCATATCATCCAAGTTGCCACATGAACAGGTACAATAAAAGCGTACCTGAGATACAACACATATCACGAATCGTTAGATTCTTGGTATGTGCTTTAGAATAGGTTAACCAGAAGACTATTCTGTGAAGTCATGTGACGCAGTCAGTATGTCGGCACTTCTTCCCACTTCCCTTATGTGTTGTAATTCAGATATACAAGGTGCACTTTCGTGCTATTGGATGTGTCAGAGTTGGAAATTACGTGATATGTATGCAGTAGGTATTGGTATTTGAAATTATCAAGGTGAGTGGGCAGGGAAATTCGTTATTTTTTCATTTTGGGCCATTTTTTCCACTCAGATGTTGAGGGTGGTAGTTTGATTTGTGTTCACTATGAAAACCGACGTGATTACCATGCAGGCTTGTCAGTAAACAACACCATATTAAAAAAGAAAGCCTGATGTCACGTTATACTGGACTAGTGTAAATCTAGCTCCGGTGAGGCCGTAAACTCACGTAGTAAAGAAGAAGGCCCCATCGGAGCCAGTGTACATGTAGATCTAGCCTAGCTACCAACTGCATTTTTCAATCTTCGTTAAAAACCATATCATCCCTGAACCACAGACTTCCATGGAATAAAGAAGAACCTGTTAGGATTATTTCTGTAGCCAATCATTTTGTCATTGTTTCCATGGCAATCGAACTTTTCAACTTTAGATGTCCAAAAGTACACAGGTGCTACTTCGGATTTTTGCCGATCTGTTTAACCAATTAGCGTAGGTGTTTGAATTTCATTATTTCTACAATTTTTATTCCATTACTGGTGATAATTTTGCTGTAAATAAAGTTGTCCCGTTGTTTCAGACAAACGATTCACCCAGCAAGAAAAACCCCCACCCAAAGTGTGTAGAGGCGAGCAGTCATTATGTACGGCTAATGTTGGTTTCCCTATGAAACATTTGCCAGTGAACCGTATTGTGAAGGAAATCAATAAGTGCTCCCTTGTGAAGGAAATCAATAAGTGCTCCCTTGTCGTGGCGCGCTGTTCAGTGCGGTCAGAAATTGCTCGACAGAAAATGTTTACGTTAAGGAAACTGAATTTCACCAATACTGACAAATAGTCAGAACATCAACTCACCGGAAAAATACTATGTTTAGCAAATATTTGAATTGCTTCATAGAAATCCAAGCACTTGAAATGGTCGATAGCTTTTTCAATGTGTAAATACGGATGTTGTCTGTTCATTTATTAGCTAAGTTTATCGCCAAAGAAGAAATCAGATAGCACAGAATAAAGACAATAGTAGTGCTTTGTAATCTCGTATAAAATTTCATTTCATTCTGTTGGATAGTTGTTTTTGAGCAGGAGGAATATTTAAGCCCCTGACCCACGCTATTACGACCCACACGCTAATTGGTCACACCAGGCTAATGTGTAAAGTGAATCCTGTTTGTTCGTATAAATTCGATAGTTTACGGTAGTATTCATGATGAATGATCGTTACATGCAGCTTTAAGGCCCAGTGCAACACGAATTCACCTTCGTCCTAAAACTGATCGACAAGTAGTTTCTTCTTCAGCTTTAGCCATTACATGTGTTCTAGCTTGTATAAACATGCAGTAATGCACCATGCTCATTCACAATCATCACAGAGAAAATAGCCAGGTTACCTATCCGTTTTCCACTGTCCCTAGACCTCTGCCAGACTTTACCCCTCTCCCCCACGTGAAGAAAACAGACAGCTAAGAATTTCACAAACTCCACAACTTGCGTCAGGCTTTATACTATCCAAAACTGTTCCTATCAATAATGCCTTCGGTTGATAGTCACAGATGACGTGTATCATGGATCTCCGTGTGCTATAACCCGCACCGTATAAACGTTCATTTTGATGCTCCTTACCTGTTATTTTCGGGAAGCGAATTCCTTCTTTTTCACGCTTGTCGCTTTTATTAAAGTTTCCGGCGCTGGTGATTAGCTGTACACGAGCCGTTTACACCTCGACCCTGACCTTCCCCATATTACGATAGACGTCATATTGCGTACCTAAATACACGCAATATGGCGTCTACCGCAATATGGGGAATTTTCAAACCAGGTGTGATGGTGGGTGTCTATACTTTGCTATATTCATGAAATTCACTAAAACCAGGTGCTGAGTAAATCTGTTTAAACGAAAATGTTTTTAAGAGATAGTGTGCTTATTTACTTGAAAGTCATCATACCAATGTTGCGTCATATATATAAAACTCGGATGGACAGGTCTACACCCCCCCCCCCCTTTCTGTGCGTTATGTATTGCTATTTGATCATATGTCCGCAGACCCTCCAATCAGCCCATTTCAAAGATCTGATAAAGTTACGCTCTGACACAATTTCTCCTACGCTGATAAACAGCTTGTATCACTGGCGTCCCTATACTCTCCTTGTTCCCCCGCTGATTCACATCGCATCTTTCGCGCCTCTTGGCCGTAAGGGGGCGCTCTGCACAGGCCAACCACCCAACCTGTAACCATCTCGGTCATCTATACGCGGTAAGACTGACCCTGGGATCGTGTGTATCCATGCTCAGCCTACTTTCGGCAACTGCAGAAGGGAATTTCCATAAATCAATACCACGTGACTTCGTCAGCCAATCAGCTGAAGTCTACCGACGTAACCCCAACGTAACTCGCCATTTTCGAGTCATGTGATGAACTACTTGTTCAAAATTTCAGATCCACCACACCTCTTAGATGATACGAAAGTTATACATACATGTACCTATATATTTTGTAAGCTCAGGCAATATCTGTTTCAGAAGTGGTATGAAAACCTGTAATTTATCAGATTTCTTGGGTCTGTTCTCCGCCGGATGAAGGCCGAACAGAATCCGGTAAAGTACTGGATATCGCTCCGCGATAATGGAGACACACGATTCGCAAGCCATCTTACACTGAAAAAAAAATTCCTTAATATGTTAAGGAATTTTGTAAGGAATATTCCCCGACTATTACACCAAAGGAATATTCCTTAACTTTTAAGGAATAGCTACGGTTAAGGAATCATTCCTTAACTTTTTGTTAAGGATTATTCCTTAAAAATATTAAGGAATATTCCTTTATATGTTGTGAAATCATTCCTTAAAAACAATTTAAGGATTTATTCCTTTAGAGAAACTTAAGGAATTATTCCTTAAAGAAAATTAAGGAAGCCAGTCTTTCTATGGGTAGCTATATTTCTTATCTTCTGTTATCCATTCTACTATGTTCAACACCACATTTCGTCTGTTCAAGGAGCGTGGGTTCTTCTAGCAGATATGCAACATTGCAGAATCATGACCTACGCTGAATAAATCAGTATTGTCGAAAAATATATGTAACCCAGGTTCAAGTTGTAGTTCAGACTTGACACTCTACTAGTCAAAGACAAGATGAAACCAAGTATTTCAATCATATAATATGGAATGTTTACTCAAAATAAATATGCTTTGGAATGCAATTACCAAATACTTCAGCATGCAATGGTCAATACCTACTAATAGTATGCAATCACAAGTACTCTAGTATGCACTGGTCAATACCCTAGTATGCAATCACAAGTACTCTAGTATGTATACTTCAGTAGGCAATGACCAATACTCTAGTTTGTGTACTTCAGAAGTTCAGTATGCAATGCCCTGATTAGTCTCTAAAAAACACTAAATTCAAAGGATCGAATTAACTGTTACTGGAACGAAGTGTCATAACATATCCAACATTGTAACTGGAACGAACAGGGAAATGTCAGTCGCTACACACAATGATGTAACGGGAACACGGAACTGTCCGTCACAACATTCACGTTATAACTGGAACACAGATATGTCGATCACAACTCGGAATGATGTAACTGGAACATGAAAATGTTCGTCCCAACTTGTCGCGATGTAACTGGAACACAGAAATGTCAGTCGCTACACACAATGATGTAACGGGAACACGGAACTGTCCGTCACAACTGTCACATAACTGGAACACAGATATGTCGATAAGCGACTCGAAATGATGTAACTGGAACATGGAACTGTACGTCCCAACTTCTCGTGTTGTAATTGGAACACGGAAATGTCAATCGCTACACACAATGATGTAACGGGAACACGGAACTATCCGTCACAACTGTCACGTTATAACTGGAACACAGATATGTCGATAAGCGACTCGAAATGATGTAACTGGAACATGGAACTGTACGTCCCAACTTCTCGTGTTGTAACTGGAACACGGAGATGTCAATCGCTACACACAATGATGTAACGGGAACATGGAACTGTCCGTCACAACTGTCACGTTATAACTGGAACACAGATATGTCGGTAAGTGACTCGAAATGATGTAACTGGAACATGGAACTGTATGTCCCAACTTCTCGTGTTGTAACTGGAACACGGAAATGTCAATCGCTATGTATGGGAACACGGTACTGTCCGTCACAACTGTCATGTTATAACTGGAACACAGAAATGTCAGTCACGAAACATCAGTCACACACAACTGGAACACATAGATATGTTGATCACGACTCAAAATGATGTAACTGGAACATGGAACTTTCAGTCGCTACACACAATGATGTAACGGGAACACGGAACACATTATCATTACACATAATGATGTAACGGGAACACGGAACTGTCCGTTACAACTGTAAGTTACTGGAACACAGATATGTCGATAAGCGACTCGAAATGATGTAACTGGAACATGAAACTGTACGTCCCAACTTCTCGTGTTGTAACTGGAACACGGAAATGTCAGTCGCTACACATAATGATGTAACGGGAACATGGAACTGTCCGTCACAACTGTCACGTTATAACTGGAACACAGATATGTCGATAAGCGACTCGAAATGATGTAACTGGAACATGGAACTGTACGTCCCAACTTCTCGTGTTGTAACTGGAACACGGAAATGTCAATCGCTACACATCAGTCACACTTGTTACGTGATAACACAGAACTGTCAGTTACATCTCATGGTATAACTGGACCGACGACACCTCAAAGTTGCACTCATAGCCCAATCTCAAGGGGTACCTATAAAGAGCCAAAACCATACATGTCTTACCAACAGTGGATATCAATTTCAGTATCACAATACCTTACCAATTACTGAATCTAATTTCAGTATGATTTAATGCTTCTCTGCATAGAAATAAATTCATATAAACAACCCTCAATAATGTTTATGCTTTCATACAAAAACAATAAAAATCTACTTCAAATCTGAGCACTGAATAGCTCTTACATACACAAAATCTACACGAGGATAACTGTGAATTTTATGAATGACTAGAACAACATTTATGACAAATAGTTATAGGACTACTTATACACTTGTCCGTTATTTACATCTCATAATTCATAGATCAGAAGAAACCCGTGAATCAGGACACTGGACAGTAGGGTGGAAATGTGCGTACATATTTGCGGACCATGTTACACATATCTTTCCAGTAAAAATGTGCAATAACTCACCTAAAGAGCTATCAACTTATTCACCAACAATGAGTCCATATAATCAGCCGTTCACACTGTCATATTCTCAGAGAAAGTTAATGATTTTGTGGGTTTGTTGCCACAAATTTCCCAAATTTCCCGCTGCACAAATGCGAGCTTCTCTCGCTGATTTCTCGCCTCCCACACAGAAGAGCCATTGCATATGCTAATGAGGTCACAGGGTGTAGTTTAAGACCAGGCTACATTTATATAACTCAACGGCCATTATATGATTATATGTTCACACCGTAAATAATCTATACGTGCAGATTGTCATAACCAACGGATGCCGTACGACTAATAACTGAACTTCAGAAAATAGAAAAATAAATACATTGCCAAACCTCACCTTGCAAGCTGATCGACTCTTTTGAAACCAGCGTCGGGTCAGTTACCCGGATGATGTGACGTATTTTTAAGGAATATTCCTTAACTTTTAAAGGAATCTTTAAGGAATATTCCTTAAAGGCCTTTGAAATGTACTATTCCTTAGAGCAATAAGGAATTATTCCTTTGAAATTTAAGGAATATTCCTTTATTATTTGGAGAATATTCCTTAAAAATGGGTTTAAGGAATTCATTCCTTAACTTTTTTAAGGAATGATTTTTTCAGTGTATGGATGGCGAAGTGTACGCAAAAGGCCAACCACCAATATGGCAATATGAGTTGTCTCCCTTTTCAAACGTTCATGTGTCGTTAACGGCAAAACTAACAATAAACGGACGGCAAAACAGCTCTAATTACGTTAATTTCTGAGTTAAAGGTGAAATGCAAAGGTTTTCATATTTCCCTATTTATATTCTTCGCGCGCTAGTTAATGATGGAAATATCAGCCCAAATACTCTGTTTGGTTTTATTTGAAGTAGTTTGTCTCCTGGTAGCTTTTGAAAAGTGCTCCAAAGTTGGCATCTCAAGCCCGAACGATTTCAGAAATGAAATCCGCATTGCTTATCTGCCCTTGTTTGACGTTCGTTTGTGACGTCACATCAGACCATCTGGCCGATCGTCAGTACTTGTAACGTTCAGTCTCCGGGCGGCTGGTCTGACGTGACGTCACAATCAAGGAAAGATAAGCGATGACGTTTTGCAAATCTGAATTCAGCTGTGCTAGGGGTACCAACCTTTAAAAAGATTCTAGCAGACAAGATAATTCAAATTAAACCAAGTGAAATAGATAGACTGGTATTTCTATCATTATTCAACCTATATAAAATGTGAAAAAGGAGAATCTAAATACCTTTGCATTTCACCTTTAAGAGTGAACAGATTGTTGGATAACTTCCTCCATTGTTTGGTAAGGTTCGTCAACTGGTTGCAAACATTTTTTCACTGATACCTTCAAATAATTAACAAATAAATCCCTGTAAATGTTGTTAATATCCCACTGATAAGACCACGCTTTATCGTCATGAGTATATAAGGAAATCAAGATGCCTAGAATGATAGCGTAAAAACACCGTTCAACATATTTGCTACATTGTGTATGACTGTCTGGCGTCATCTGGTACGTTTCTTTCAGACTTTATGAACCCCTCAAGAAAGGACATTTCAGTATGCACGAAATGTTCTCAAACTGGAAGGTTTTTTTTGTAAATGTTATATACACCGTCAGCGTTTTTTGTCTCGTCCGACCCATCCACGTATTTTGTTTTTCAATATCCAATTTGTTACAATTTATAAACATAAGAGCTTATACATTCATATAATTTTAATAGCTGTACTGTCTTTGTCGCGTGTGTTAGTCCTTTTTATTTTGATTGTTATCTAATTATTGTCGCTTTTTTGTTGCATGTCTGAATGATGATTATGAATATTTATACATATGCGGATAATAAATTCAACGATTTATAAAAAAGAAAAAAACAAAACAAAACACCGTTCAATTGTTTCAGATTTTGAATTGAATGTTGACTGTAATAAAGACGGGGAAAAGTTCCTTTGAGAGGTGCGATAAGAGGGCGTGTCGCTGTCAAAATATTGGCATGGCTTCCACAATACGTGAGAGTCGTGATCTCACTATCATGAAGGCATGACGTAATTTCGATCACGTGAGGTAGTTAGCCAATTGTGGTTAGTATGAGAATCTGGTTATCTCCGAGCTATTACAGCACGGCGATTGGGTAACCAGATAAAGCGCCCCCTTACGGTCAAGAGGCGCGGACTTGGCGATGTGAATCAGCGGGGGGAACAAGGAGAGTAGGGACGTCAGTGATACAAGCTGAATAGTATGAGCGTAAATTTCTCCTCACCCGAACAAACTTACATGTACTTGGGAGAGCAGTAATCTAATCACGGAGATGGTGGCAGGATATTGCTGTCAGTGACTTATGACAGAATGGGAGGGACACATTTAATTTAGCATGCTTCAATCTGCTTGTGCCTCTAGTGCAAATTCAGGTACGGACTTGAGAATCACGAAAACCTTTGGATTAAAAGCAGATCAACCTACGAACAGAGGTCTTCAACAGCAATCGCATTGACGATGAATCTCTGAAGTATATATGTGATTTTGCTTTGATCAATGGTGGACATCAGAAAATTAAGAATGCAGATGACTGTTTAAGCTTATATCGTAATCTGTATCTTCAGGTGACGTGAAATCAACCCCAATAATGCCACAGAAGCAGTCCCGTTCAAAAGGAAACGTTGGTGTCGTTAGGCTGGACGGAAGGCCAACAAGGGCTCTAAGCTTAAATTATGAAATTGAGAAACAACGTCAGGCCATGTGTAGAGATACCAAGGCCATATTTTCCAAAGGATTCAAGTTGGCCAGGGAACAGACCTTCAAACCATTGGAGTTTTTGTTCATACTTAAAGAGAAATCCAGTTCAATATTCATATTTGCGGGTAATGGAGAAATGACGGCGAGATTTGAGAATGGAGAGCCTCTGACAACCGATAAGCCAAGGCTGAAAACTAAATACCAGAAAGATATGACTGTGGTGAATGTTGGGGATAACCCTGAAGTAGACCGGCTCACATCTCATGAGATTCCCGGGGATGTCAGTCCCATTGCTGTTGGTAAAAGGCATACCATTGCAGAAGAACAAAACCAGACATTAGAGACGTTGGATACAAGCCTACGCAGACACTCCGATAACTGCTGGCCGTAAGTGGTCTTTTTGTTTGTTATTTGTGTAAACCCTTGTTAAAATAGATGTTCGTAGATCTGGATTCTCCGTTCCTTACATTCGATCTAGTGAAAACGGATATGTGGCAGTTGAGAACAAAAAAAACTGTTTGGAGTAAAAAAGTTTTTGCACAAGTAAAGGAAATGAATCATCAAGATGTACCTTGTAAATGTTGTAGCATTGCCGATAGTGTACATGTTTTTCAATCTTAATAAATTAAAATCCTATATGCTTCTCTACCGTATGGTCGCTACAGGATCTTATACTCGCCGATCTCCCTCCGTGTTCTGTTTACATCTGGGTCTTCAAACTCTTGACCAATCGTAGACCATCTTCTGTATTCTCTGAAGACATGACTCGGAGTTGATCGATACAGCCGACTATAGGCTCTACAGGGGTACTTCGTATACCTAAATCATGAATATTCCAGCGGTAAAACAAGAAATATCAACATTTCTTTTCGATTCTCGCTTTCAAGATTTACTTTTACTGATTCAATCAATTTTATGATGAAGTTCCACTATGATGAAATAGAAATATTGCAGAGAAAATACCCGATATACAGAAATAATTCAGTCGCTCGACGAAAGTACTTCCACCGACCTGTTCAGAGCCTCTTCGTCCAGTGACTGCGAAAAACAGCTTGGGCAGCAGCCACGAGGACCCTTCGTGGACAAAATTTTGCGAATATTTGGCGAAAGTATCTCCTAATCCGACTGAAAAAGGTAACAGTAGGTACATGTACAAAGTTATGTCAGACTTTGAAATGTCTCTTATAACGAGTCGAATTTTCTGTCAGAAATTTCGCCCATACGTTGTGAAGTTGAAAGGCGTTGATCGATATGTCGCTCGCTCGCTTGCTCAGACCCCGGGTTTCTCATTTCTAGCTGACAGTTGTGCGCTGCATGCATACTTAACTCGGATGTTTCGTCGTTGCTTTTTTAGGACTTCCCCTGTCATAATGCCGTCATTTATAAATAGTATAATTCCCGTTTATATTGATGTCATTTAATCCAGACGTCTGGCATGAAACAGCGCGGGAGCCGATGTCACCTTTTCTCGGTTAGGCCGAGCGTCGAGTTCGGGACATTCTCAAAGAGAGCCGTGTCTACCCGGGAGACCAAAGCGACTCTCATGTAAACTGGTGACATTTTTGAATCTCCAATCTCAAAGCGAGGCAGCATGACATCATTCTCAAAGCGAGCCGTGTCTACCCGCGAACTACTTCCTGTATTAGATAACTCGCTTTCACGGCCAAGTATACATACCGACAATAATTTGTTCGCGATTGATATGCTCCGAAACGGAAAGAGTCATTTCCCAATTATATAGCCCACGTTATGTTTAGCAATTCGCTTCTAACTCGGCGGAGTCAGCAGGTCAGTAACAAGCCAGATAATCATACGCCGGGGATGGCTCCCATTTACGCGTGAGACTCTTTCTCGCAGTAGGGAGTCTCGCGAGACGAGAATGGAGTTCGGGAGTGGAAATGCCGCTACTAAAACGGATGTGATTGGTCCGTTTGCAGCACTGCATATTCATGACATGACATCACAGAACACGGAGGGAGATCGGCGAGTATAAGATCCTGCAGCGACCATACGGTAGAGAAGCATATAAGATTTTAATTTATTAAGATTGCATGTTTTTCCACTATTACGCATTATTTACTGGTCAGTGTACATGGTGTATAGATGTCTCATTTCTCAAATAGTACTCAAATATACATGTAATTGCTCCTTAGAAACGGTTTTCTTTCAAGTATTGATTTTGATGACCATTATCCTTAGATAATCCTATCGTTGCAGGAAGCCCAACAAAAGACTCTCAGGGGTCACATATAGAGGCAGGGAAAGAGGGAGGGACACGGATAAAGGCGGAGTTATCTTTCCTTCTATATCAAGATCAGCATCAAGACAATTGCCACCTGAAGACTACAATGAGTGAGTTTCTTCGTACTTCATTCAAATGCATATTCTTCGACATCAACAGAATTCAAAATAGTTTCTATTCACCTCCAGTTATATAAAGCAAAGCGGGATTCATTAAATGAACTCGTGTAATTTGCAAATTTTACACGTGTACATGGTGAATGCAGAAAAGTGAAATTTCATATACCATGCTAGAAACACAAGGCTGTTCACAGCTATTGTACTCAAATCAGACGATCGGGGTACCCTACATGACAGAGAAACAATAAACCATCATGGATGAATATCCCCACCTCCTATATTGATGATATTAGGACTTCATTTCAATATGCTCTACTAAGCAGTCTCACCAATTGTTCTAATATACAACATGATCAAGCAAGCTACAATGAATCTTGTGCCTAATTCTGCATAATCCGTGGTCAGGGTTATAATCATTATGTCACAATATTCTGTGTTTTACATCTCCATTATGTTCACATGAACAGTCATAATGAAAGCGTGACTTAGGTACAGACTCTGGGAAATTGATTGGAAATTCAGTTGGATAAAGAATAATGGTCAGTGGTTAGGATTTTATGTGAAGAACACCATCTATCTCACAGACGTCATTGAAAATAGTTGACCGCTCCTCTCTTGTAGGAACCACCCTGGGGTTTTTATCATTTTTATTTCATACACATTTGGAACTGGTGCTAACTGTCATGTAAAATACATTTTCGTTTATTGATATGGAAGTTCTTTTATGGATGACAGCTGATTATTGAATGTCTAGGGATTGATTTATTTCATACATGTACCTCTTGTGATTCAACACTTGTGTATTTGTTTAATATCCAGTCAGTCTGTAGGAGGTACGCCCAGCACATCAGTGATAGATATCCCTGCCATCCCAGATTCCCCCCAAAATTTGGGTGACTCCTTCAGCGAATCAGACGAGGAAAGTACTAGGTAAAATTGGTTATAATACTTAGATTATTTACATGTTTAGATCTGAGAATACAGGTTTGCGAGATTGTGCGCATTTGGTTTTGTGGAGACTTTATCCCTGACAGTCCTACACATTAGTATTCCATTGTTCCGTGGACTACATCTTAAGTAGCTTTAAACAGGATTGCTTTCAACATCATCGTCTGGCATTAGAATGCAGACACGCGCTCAGTGCTGTACCATTACCCTACACTGTATTGAAGTTTGGGGTGCAAATGGCCTGTGGTTTCTGAGAGTGTCTTTTGAACCCCTAGGTGGCCATCATTAGAGAATGCTCATGGCATATTCGTGTACATTTTTCCAGTAAGGTTGTATCATTACTAACAAGAGATTTCAATTCACCTTGTAAATTACGTGTACTCAAATCTCCATGATGTAACGTTACTGTCAGTAGGAGATGTTACCTTATAACATGTACTCAAAGCTCCGTGATGTAACGTTACTGTCAGTAGGAGATGTTACCTTGTAGTTACATGTACTCAAAGTTCCGTGATGTAACGTAAGTGTCAGTAGGAGATGTTACCTTGCAATTACATGTACTCAAAGTTGCATGATGTAACGTTAGTGTCAGTAGGAGATGTTACCTTGTAATTACATGTACTCAAAGTTCCCTGATGTAACATTACTGTCAGTAGGAGATGTTACCTTGTAATTACATGTTCTCAAAGTTCCCTGATGTAACGTTACTGTCAGTAGGAGATGTTACCTTGTAATTACATGTACTCAAAGCTCTGTGATGTAACATTATTGTCAGTAGGAGATGTTACCTTGTAATTACATGTACTCAAAGTTCCCTGATGTAACGTTACTGTGAGTAGGAGATGTTACCTTGTAATTACATGTTCTCAAAGCTCTGTGATGTAACGTTAGTGTCAGTAGGAGATGTTACCTTGTAACATGTACTCAAAGCCCCGTGATGTAACGTTAGTGTCAGTAGGAGATGTTACCTTGTAACATGTACCCAAAGCTCTGTGATGTAACGTTACTGTCAGTAGGAGATGTTACCTTGTAACATATACTCAAAGTTCCGTGATGTAACGTTACTGTCAGTAGATGTTCCCTTGTAACATGTACTCAAAGTTTTGTGATGTAACGTTAGTGTCAGTAAGAGATGTTACCTTGTAATTACATGTACTCAAAGTTCCGTGATGTAACATTACTGTCAGTAGGAGATATTACTTTGTAATTACATGTACTCAAAGCTCCGTGATGTAACGTTACTGTCAGTAGGAGATGTTACTTTGTAATTACATGTACTCAAAGTTCCGTGATGTAACGTTACTGTCAGTAGGAGATGTTACTTTGTAATTACATGTACTCAAAGTTCCGTGATGTAACGTTACGGTCAGTAGGAGATGATACCTTGTAATTACATGTACTCAAAGCTCCGTGATGTAACGTTACTGTCAGTAGGAGATGTTACTTTGTAATTACATGTACTCAAAGTTCCGTGATGTAACGTTACGGTCAGTAGGAGATGATACCTTGTAATTACACATACTCAAAGTTCCGTGATGTAACGTTACTGTCAGTAGGAGATGTTACCTTGTAACATGTACTCAAAGCCCCGTGATGTAACGTTAGTGTCAGTAGGAAATGTTACCTTGTAACATGTACCCAAAGCTCTGTGATGTAACGTTACTGTCAGTAGGAGATGTTACCTTGTAACATGTACTCAAAGCTCCATGATGTAAAGTTAATGTCAGTAGGAGATGTTACCTTGTAATTACATGTACTCAAAGTTCCGTGATGTAACGTTACTGTCAGTAGGAGATGTTACTTTGTAATTACATGTACTCAAAGTTCCGTGATGTAACGTTGGTGTCAGTAGGAGATGTTACCTTGTAATTACATGTACTCAAAGTTCCCTGATGCAATGTTACTGTCAGTAGGAGATGTTACCTTGTAATTACATGTTCTCAAAGCTCTGTGATGTAACATTACTGTCAGTAGGAGATGTTACTTTGTAATTACATGTACTCAAAGTTCCCTGATGTAACGTTACTGTCAGTAGGAGATGTTACCTTGTAATTACATGTTCTCAAAGCTCTGTGATGTAACATTACTGTCAGTAGGAGATGTTACTTTGTAATTACATGTACTCAAAGTTCCGTGATGTAACGTTACTGTCAGTAGGAGATGTTACTTTGTAATTACATGTACTCAAAGTTCCATGATGTAACGTTACTGTCAGTAGGAGATGTTACTTTGTAATTACATGTACTCAAAGTTCCGTGATGTAACGTTCACGATCATATCACTTTAAATTACTTAGTGGGTTTAATTAACACACCCAATAGTATACATAGCTTACATACAGTTCTGTATGCGTTGCCTCTGAGAGCTTTAGATCAAATAGCCAGAGATATACAACAATCTGCGTCTTCAGGAAATATAATACCATCAAAAATCATTAAAGTATGTCAAGATATAGCGTATTTTCGGTTGTATCGTCCAGTGAACATAATCGAAACCTCTGAAGATCGGCTTTTCTGGAAACTCAACTACTTAGATAAAGGACTGGACATCATTAATTTACCTCGAATCGTGAATGATCCAGAGGTACGCAACGCTGTACCAAACTATTTTAAGTTCACAGAACCTCCTTGCATTTCATATAAGTACACTAAATCTATAGCCACCAAAATATTCAATTACTCCAATGCTGTCCAGGAGTTTGACTGGAACTTATACACGTCAGGAGGCTATAGTTGTGATTGTGAATCGTCGAACTTTATCGCACACCATGCAAACATATTGTGACGGGTGACCTTGATGTGGTGAGTGATAAGGATCTGAAATTACTCCTGATGAAGGGACCTAAATATAGAGAGCCAAGAAGAATAAATCTGAAGGCCGACCAGAAGATAGTCCTGTCTGCATTGGAACAGTACGTTATTGATTGGTCTAAGCGAGAAAAAGTTGAACCTACAGTACTCGCTGATTGACTGGACCTCACCAAGAGCAAGGTCGTTGAAACAATCCGCCATATTGACAGAAGCACTCTTCCCCAAGCAAAACAAGTTCTGAGAAACCTCAATTCGCAAGAAGTTCTAGCAAATCTCCAGAGTAAATTCGTCATAGTCCCAGCAGACAAAGCTCCGAATAATATAATATTCCTATGTAAATATTACTATTACCAGGTGCTGGTTAAAGAATTGAGTGTAGACATATCTTCATCAAATACGTCTACTTACTCCCAAACTGCATTTACTCTGGAAGATTTATTTAGCAATCACAAAAAGTTTCTCAGGGAAAGAGGTATTTGTCTTCCAACCAATCATAACGACATACCAAAAATATAATGGACTCCCAAAATGCATAAATCACCATACAAAGCTAGATTCATAGCTGGTTCTAGAAGCTGCACCACCAAGCTTC